>WNWU01012115.1:54971-96053 GCA_012654045.1 Ptyas mucosa
AAAATATAGTCTAGCAAAAAAAAATGGAAAAGAAAATGGAAAAGCAAAAACCCTACCAATCACCAAAAATATATATATTAAATCCAGGAAGCAAAGACCTCTACAAAAAGAAAAGAAAAGAAAAAAGAGGTAAAGAACAAAAGAGTAGGGAATATAAGCAAATTGGAGAAGAAAAAATAATATTCCAAATATCACTATTGCATAGTCTTCAAAAATTTATAAATCCAGCAGGCAAGAGGGGGAAAAAAGAAAAAGAAAACAGACAGCCCAGCTTTTCCCTCTTCTATTACAAAATCACAAGACCACTTCTTATCAAAAACTTCTTGCCAGTTTCCAAAACATTTTCCAAGGTCATTCCACTCTCATCTTCTCCTTTATTTAATACATCTATTTAGTTTTTTCTGTCACCACTAGATGGCACTGCCGTCCACTTAAAATAGTCTTAAAAATATCCATTTACTTTCCTTCCTTCCGTTTTGGACTCCCAGTCACAAAACTCAAATTTTTAAAGTACACTTCATTCACCTCTTTGTCCAATCTGCTTTCAATTCATTTAATTTAGTTTTTCAGCTTTCATTAATCAGTCTTTATTAATGGCTTCCGCTCCTTCGCTGCTATTCCGGAAGTGGGGAGGTAGCCTTATTCCACTCCCTCCCCTCTCCTCTTTGCCAATTGTCTCAAGTAAAAAGCTTTAAAAGTTCAGGAGTTAAATATATAAAGGAATCTTGTTTCCAAGACCACAGTTTCTCACCATAGATGATCACCTCATTCTTTTTTCCTTCTCCTCTTGCATGTGGCCGCCCCGGCTTTTGACAGCTCCTAATGGCTGTCTTCCCTCGCTGCTGGGTCGGAGGCTAATGCCGGCACTTCAGGGAACTTGCAACTTCCCTGTTCGTACCAGCCTGTGCCTCCGTTCTTCACTGTCCCTACAGGACAGCTATGATCCCTGGGGATCCCCTAAAGCGGCTGACATATCAGCGTTTTCCTGGAGCCCCGGAATTTGCCGTATCGCCGCAGAGCTGGCCACACACCCCTCTTACATTTTTATTTTCCTAAACCATCAGGAGTCTTTTAATTCCAGTGTGTAAACATGGTAAATAATAAATAATCAGAGTTCAAGAAACTAAGTCCTATGAAGACATATTGATGGAAGTAGAAATGTTTAGCCTTGAGAAGGGAAGCGTGAAGAGAGGTATGATACCCCTTTACAGATATTGAAATTATGTCATAGGAAAAACTAAAGACTTGTCTGTCTCCAGTGGGCAAAATGTAATATTCGATTTAAGTGTTTAATTTACTCAGGGTGTGTGTATTTGTATGCTATGCCTTCAAGTGAGTCTTGATTCCTGATAACTACATAGACCAGTTAAATGTTTAGACAAAAGAGTACTCCAACAGTAAACCCAGTTATCCTGGTTGTGTTCCTGTAGAGGCTTACACATGTTCAATTTGTATTCCTGCACTGAACAAAAAATTGGACTTGAGTGACCTAAATGGTCATAAACCCTAACCCTAAACAAAACTCTGATTCTGTTAAATTGACATTACAAAATGAGAAATAATTTAAGGTTCATGTTAACCCTATAAAGTCTTAAAGGCAGACTGTATTCCACATACCTTAACTGCCTCTTCCTTTGTCATGATTTTGAGAATATTTTCTTAATGGTTTCACTTATGTGCCACTTTCAGGTTAAAAGTCAGGCATACTAAGTGATAATATACAGTAATACATTGAGTTTTGAAGTAGCATGTTGTGTGAACTCAGATGTGGTTTATGACCTAACATATCTGAAACATTCAGCTGTGATATAGTCAACCTTCTGTTTGGAGGTAAGCCTGAAAATTTCCTGGAAGAGGATTTTGTCAGGGCGTTGATTGATCCCATCCTGGCTCTGGGATAATCACACCCCAGTTTAGAGGTTTGGACCGTGGCTTCTCCTCGAAAGTATACATTTAGGAAATAAAACCCGAAGAAGTATTTCTAAGAAAACTCATTTTATTGTAAAAGTAAAAATAAAGATAACTCTTATTAGCTAATTGGCTACATCTTTGGCAGTGTTCCTGCCGGACCTCTTGGCAGAGAGAACAAAGGAATAAGAAGACTAGAAAAGGAATGTGAGAAAATATGTAGGCATGTGCACTTAATACTGATAAGAAACTTGGCAAAACTACAGTAAGTCTATTAGTCCAAAAATGAGAGCTCAGCTGGGAAATACAAGAACGCAGTGACAGGTTTGGTGAACTGGTGTAATAAAAACAGCCTCGTTTTACATGTAGAAAAAACAAAAGAGATCATTGTTGATTTCAGAAAAGGCAGGCACAGCCATACACCTCTGTGTATTAATGATTCAACTGTGGAGGTGGTTAGTAGCATCAAGTTTCTGGGTGTGCAGCTAATGAGCAGGTTAGCTTGGTCACTCAACAGTGAGACACTGGTGAAGCGGGCACAGCAGCTCCTGCATTTTCTGTGTCGTATTAGAAGAGTATATCTTCCTTCCTCTGACCTTACCACTTTCTATAGAGGGATGAGTCCTCGGAGAGTGGGCGGCATAGAAATATGACTAATAAAAAAAATAAAAATAAATAAATGATCAAAAGCATTCTGTTGTATTGCATTACTGTCTGGTTTGAAAGCATTACTGCTTCGGACAGGAAGGCAGTGCAGAGAGTGGTGAGGATGGCAGAAAAGTTTATTGGAAGTTCACTTCCTTCTATCCAGGACATGGCATATAAGCACTGCTTGATCAGGGTCCGCAGTATTGTCAGGGACATTACGCATCCTCTCCATGACCAGTTTTCCTTGTTACCTTCTGGGAGGAGGCTTCATGGTATCTGAAGCAGTACATCTAGATTCAGTCACAGCTTTGTTCCATATAATATCAACCTTGTGAACTCTTTTCTACTATGTATTCAAAATGGATGGACACACACACGTGTGTGTGTGTATTCTTTTGACAGCAGGGAACAGAATTTCATTTTTAATGTGTGCCATTGTGTTCACAGTAAAAAAGACAAAGGTTTACCTTATGTTGGAAGAAATATCTATCTGGTTCAGTTCCAATCTGGGAGAAAGACACTGGAAACATGGATGCTGATTGGAAAGATGGTTTAATGGTTTAATGGTTTAATGATGAAGCAGAACCACATGGGTTCTGGGTAGCTGACCACATGGAGTTGAGAGTGAGGGGCTTTTATACCTTTTCTTGGGCTTTGCACGTGAACTTCCTGTGCAAGAACATGTATTCTATTGGCTGTTGTAGGAGTCATAGCTGGCTCTGTAGGTTGTCTGAGCTAAGTTTGGTTGAAGCCTGGAGGGTGATGCAATGTCCCCAGGGGATTGCGCAATGTGGTGAGCTCTGCTGCTAGATGGTAGAGGGTTAATCCTATTATGTCCTGAGGGCACATGTCTTGACTTAATCCCATTATCCTGGAGCTGGAGGTCTTTTGTTTTGTAGATAGACTGGCCCAATCTTTCCCAGTGGGCACAAAATATCTGCTGGGGGCTATTAAGAAAGACTTGGGGGCTGCTTTCTGTCTCCAAGAGCATGTTTCTCTATTTCTCCTTTAGGGAAATATAATATTCTGCCTTTTTAATATTTCCTAAAATATTTCATTCTTCTGGGAGGGGATGGCTTCCCACCCTCACCTGACCTGACCTGACCTGTCAGATACTTTTGAGGGAAGTTTTTGGTTATCAAATTTATCCTTTCTTGAGTTTAGTAGCTAACAAGCCATTGCCTATATTTTTTCACCTCCTGAAGTTCAGGAGGATAAGTGAAAAGCCAGGCATAATAAATAATTCTGTCTTTTTCTTTTAGGCATGCATGTAGAGAGTACAGAATCCATAAAGAGCTGGATCATCCTCGCATAGTTAAATTGTATGACTATTTCTCACTGGACACTGACTCGTAAGTACTGCTGTCTTTGTAATTTGTAATGTGAATAGTCATTTGAAAGTTTGTGATCAGAAATTTGGGGTGCCTTAAAATAGAAGAGACCAGTGTGTTTTGAAATATGGATTCTAACACCTAAAATAATGGCTTGCCAAAAATTGAACTTGCCTGTCCAGTCCAGTCATTAAGAGAAGGCCTTTTGCAAGTCCCCACTCCTTGCAAGGTGCATGGGCTAACAGATAATTCAGCATGTAATCTGAGTGGTGGGCCCATTTTGTGAAATACTTTTCTCTGGAAGAACATACAGCCGAAATGCTACTGGCATTTTGTAAACAAAGTAGTGTTGTTCCAGTCTGGGTTCAGCCCTTAGATTAGTTTTATTAGCATGATGCTAATGATGATCCATGATGCTTATTCCTGGTTTTTAATTATCTTTAAATGTTTACACTGAGCTTTTAATTATTAAATTAAACCTCCTAGAGTCCCTCAGGACTAAAATGGGGATAAAGCACATACAATTTTTTTTTCTACACAGCATTCATGGTGGCTTACAATTTTAAAAAGTAGATAAAATATGAGTAAAACATTTAAAATCACTATAAACTAATTAATATCAAAACAGCCATACTAAAACAGTCTTGTCTCTTTTCTAAAAAAACCCAAACAAGTAGAAGCCAAGCACAACTGAGGGCATGTATTCCATAATTTGGGAGCAATATATATGAGGGCATTCTTCCACAAACCTCATGAGCAGATTGTGGAAAGGCAATATAATTAGTAATCTGGGAAAATATGTCATGGAGGAGAAAATAGGATTTATGAAAGGAATACAAGTATTATCACCTCACACATAAGAGAAGATAAGCTGCAGTAATATTTTATTTTGTGGGTGCCAGCAGTTGATTTTACAGAATTGAAATTTATGCTAAATGTACTAAGTAAATTTGGATTTAGCCCATTTTTCCAAAAATTTTACTCAGTTTAATATTTATCTGTTTAATTCAAGGTGAAAATATGACACTATGAAACAAGTGACACATGAGAGTGAAAGGAAAAATTTGCTTTATGCCAAAGAGAATGTGTTTGTATGACATTTCACAGTATTGATGAAATTAAAGATAACTTGAAAACATTTCACATTATAAAATAAATCCCAAAAAATCAAATATAATGCTCCATAACATGGGACACTTACCACAAAGCAGCATTCCTATTTCTGTTAAGTGTTTTAGGCCACTTTTCAGCTTAAAAAATATATGGTCATACATTCAAAATATAAGTTGATTTTGATACATTCATAAAAACATGTTTGATTGACTTCCTCCAGGTTTTGTACAGTATTGGAATACTGTGAGGGAAACGATCTAGACTTCTATCTGAAACAGCACAAATTAATGTCAGAGAAAGAAGCCCGGTCTATAATCATGCAGATTGTGAATGCATTAAAATATTTAAATGAAATCAAGCCACCTATTATTCATTATGATCTCAAACCAGGTAAGTTCATGGTGAAGTCTGTACCACAGCATCACTTCAAGTTTCCTTAGTTGTAACTGGAACATTGTCAAACATTGTCATTTGGTTGTTACTTTGAAAAGTATTACATATGCTGGTGCAGCTGTAGTGCTAATATCTTCAATGTTGGATAGGTGTTATTGTGAAAAGGAGATCGGTGGTTATCTTTAATTTTTATCTTTTATTCAGATTATAACTTGAAGTGCTTTAGTAAACTGCAGTTGATGCCTGGTTCTACATTGGCTCATGTTTGTGCCATGTTCTTTTATAAGTGAAATGAGGTAGACCGGGATGGGAAGCAGGCTGATGAATGGAAATTGTGATGATGATGATGATGATGATCACCATCATCATCATCATCTTTTGGCCCTGTTTAGCCCTCAAGGTTATTCCTGAAAAGTTGTCCTAAAGGAAAACTGTGCTTTAGTTCATTGTGTTACCATTTTGTATGAATGATTCTAGTTTTTGTTTGTATGTTATCAAAGAACTTGTAACTTGGAGGGCAACTAATACATTTTTGAAAAATATGTTTGGTTGTATAGCCAGCCAGATGTTTAGACTGGATTTGGCATTTTTATCCACCTATTGAGTCCTTCCCAAAGTCCTGGAATAAGCAGATGTTATTGTTTGATGGTGTTAAAGGTATAATCACAGGATCTAAGCTGTTCCAAGTAAAGCTGCATTTTGCAATTGATTGATAGTGATTTTTTCCATGCCGATGGTGTTCAAGTGATGCTCCAGTTGTTTTGGGATTGCACCCAAGGCACCTATTACTATTGGTACTAGCTTTCCTTTCTTTTGCCACAGCTGTTCTATTTCTGTTTTCAGGTCTTTGTATTTTGTGAATTTTTTTCCAGTTCTTTCTCTCCTATTCTGCTGTCTCCAGGTACTGCAATGTGCACTATCCAGCCTTTTTTGCCTTTCTTATTGACAGTTGTTAAGTCTGGGGTGTTATGTGGCAAGTGCTTGTCTGTTTGAATTCCAAAGTCCCAGAGCAATTTAGCTTCCTCATTTTCTATGGTTTCTGTATTTTATGGTCCCACCAGCTCTTTCTTGCAGGCAAATGGTATTTCTTGCAGATCTTCCAATGCACCATTGTTGCTACTTTGTCATGCCCTTGTTTGTAGTCAGTCTGTCTGATCTTCTTGCAACAGGTAACCAGGTGAGTCACTGTTTCTTCAGCTTCTTTGCAGAGACGGCACTTGCTGTCTGTTGCTGACTTTTGAATTCTGGCTTTGTATGCATTTGTTCTTAAGGCTTGGTCTTGTGCAGCCAGAATTAGCCCCACTGTCTCTTTTTTAAACTTTCCTGCTCTTAGCCATTGCCAGGTCTGGTTATTATCTGCTTTGCCTGCTATTTTTTTTAATGTACTGGCCATGTAATATTTGCCTTGCCTCTTTTCTATTCTTCATTTGGTCTTTCATTTGGCTAGTTTGGTATCTCCAGTACTCAGTAAGCCTTCCTGGTATACTACCTTCAGTGTATTTTCTTCACTGTCCTTCAGATAGTCTTCCAGTGCCCCTTTTTCTTCTTCAACCATCTGATGTACTTGCAACATTCCATGCCCAACTATTTTCCTTGGTAAATAGAGTCTGTCAACATTGCTGCAGTGATGAAGGGCATGATTCATTGCCGTTATTTTTCTGGCCTTTCTATCCAGGGTTTTTAGTTGTGCTTGAGTCCAGTCCACTATTCCACCTGTCTAATAATGGGAATTGCCCAGGTGTTCATTGCCTTGATGGTATTTCGTCCACTGAGTTTGGACTTTAAGAACTTCTTCACTCTCTTGATGTATTCACTTCTCTAACCTTCTTCTTGAGTTCAGTGTGCTTGATGTTGTCAGCTTGAAGAATGCCCAGGTATTTGTAGTGATCATCTTTATCCAGACTCTTGATGTTATTTCCATAGGGCAGTGGCCCCCAACCTTTTGGGCACCAGGGACCAGTTCTGTGGAGAGAGATTTTTCCACGGATCGGAGGAGGCGTGGTTTCACGTGCTGCCTGCATCCTGTGGCTTGGGCGTCACTTGTTTGCGTGGCCCAGTTTCTGGCATGCTGCAGACCGGTGCCGGTCCATGGACTGGGGGTTGGGGACCCCTGCCATAGGGCATCTTGATTCCTTCAGGTGTAGATCTCCCTCCAGTATGACTGGTGGTGGAGGGGGGTGCTGGGATTGTATTGTGCTTGGGGGATCTTCTTTGGAGAGTAACGCTCAGTGAAATACTGGATACACCTTCATTGATGGGGGTAATTGGAGGTGAAAGGCTACAGTGTTGATTTGTCTGAGAACTTTGAATGGTCCCACAAGTTTAGTGTCTAGCTCCCTGGAAGGTCTTGAAGTGGCTAAGAACTTGGTAGAGAGACAGTCTCCTACTGCTATGGGTGGTCATTCCCACCGATGGGCATCTGCTGCCTTCTTGTAAGCCTGTTGTGCTTGCTCAAGCTGCTGTTTCAAAAGATTGTGGGTAGCAAATTTCTCCTGTAAGAAGTCAACCACCCCTGGGACTGTTGAGTCCACTGCAGGGTGGTTTGGCAACACTTTAGGGTGTATGCCATACATGGTTTGAAATGGCGTCATTGAAGTTGATGAGTTTAGCAAATTCTTGTAAGAAAATTCTGTGAGTGGCAATAATGATGACCTTTGCTATAGGTGCAGTAACACCTCAAGTACTGTTGGAGGAGCTGGTTCGTCTTCTCAGCTTCTCCATTCAAGGCAGGATGATGGGCTGAGGAGAGGTTGACCTTGACATTTAGGAGCTAGAAAAGTGCTTTCCAAAACCTATATTGGAACTATATGCCTCTGTCTGAAATGAGTGCTGAGACCATGCCATAGTAGTGAAAGATGTGGTCTAGAAAAAGTTGGGCTATGTCTTTGGCATTGGGCAATCCCTTGCAGGGTATGAAATGAGCCATCTTGGTGAAAAGATCTACCACTACCAAAATGGTAGTGAAGCCTTGGACAGGGGGTAAATCAGTAATGAAATCCACATAGAACGTATTCCATGGGGGGGGGGAGGTTGGCAGTGGCTGCAAAAGGCCTGCATGCTTCTGATGGAGGGGTTTGGCCCTCCTGCATGTGTGGCAAGAGGCCATGTATTCCTTGATGTCTGCTGCCATCTGAGGCCATCAAAAATCTCTTAAGGTTCTGTGCAGAATTTTGAACACACACACATGCCCTGCTGTTTGATTGTCATGGCAAAGCTGCAGTACCTCTTCCCTGCATGGGGGGAGACCATTATTCTGCCTCTGTGTTTCAAGTCTCCTCCCTCCATTGCAAAAGGGGTTACAGTACCTGCTGGGGTTTCCATGAGGTCATGTGTCATGGCCCGTGAGAAGTGATCTAGTTGTTCCTGAGTCTATCCTGGTGACTCAGTCCTGGTGTAGTTGGGCAGCTCCCAATCTCTCAGTGGTTGGTGATGATTGTTGAAGCTTGGAAATCTGAAGGTTGTAGAATTGTTGTTGGTGCTGGAGTCTGTTGAACAAGAGAATATTCTGGATTGCAAGAGAGCGCACCTGGCATTAAGTTCTTGGAGTCTGACATGTAATTAATGTAAAAATCAAAATGTGAGGATAATTGGCTCCATCTGATTTGTCTGGGTGAAAGCAGTTTGGTTTGTTGCAGTGTGTGTAGATTCTTGAGGTCAGTATTAACCTCTATAGCTGTGATGGTGAACCTATGGCACACGTGCCAGAGGTGGCACACAGCGCCCTCTCTGTGGCCACGTGAGCTGTCGCCCCAGTTCAGCTTCACCGTGCATGTGTGTGCACCTCCCACTGGCAAGCTGGTTTTTGGGTCACTGCCGTGCATGCGAGGGGGGTGGGGCGCATGTGGGGGCCATGCGCGTATGCATGCAGGGCAGGGTGTGTGCAGGAGGTGTGCAGGGGGGCTGCGAGCACATGCATGGGCAGGGAACATGCACGGGGCGCGGGACACATGTGGGGGTGTGGGATTTCATGCATGGGGCGGGGTGCATGTGGGGGCATGCGTGCATGCGGGACACATGTGTGGGTGCCGCGAGCGCATTACATTTTGGGGGTTTGGGCATACACGCTTTGGGCACTTGGTCTGGAAAAGGTTAGCCATCACTGCTCTATAGGAAAGTGGGCATCTTTTAGGAAGTGTCTCCAGTGTTGGAATGCTGATTTAACAACAAGGAGTTCCTTATTAAATTAGTCATAATTGTGTTCGGAGACAGTCAGGGCTCTGGAAAAGAAGGCACATGGCAGAAGGCCATTTCCCCCCTCTCCCTCCTGTAAAACAACAGCTCTGATGGCTACATTTGAAGCATCTGTTTGAACGGTAAATCTGTTTGAAGTGTCCAGGTGCTGAAGTAGGGGCTGGCAAGCAACAAGCTGCTTTATCTCTTTGAATGCTGATTGGTGTGTAGAAGTCCAAGCAAATTTAACTCCTTCTTAGTCAGTTGGATCAGTGGCTTGACTTTATGAGCAAAACATTGCATTGGACTTCTTTGGCTATGTGAGGAATTTGGCAGTCTAGGACAGCTTGGACCTTCTGATGGCCCATGTGGATGCCTTTTGTGGAAATATGGTAACCCAAGAAGTCTAGTAGTTGCAGGTCAAAAGCGCATTTTTCTGGCTTGGCAGAGATGGTTATCTCTTAGTCCAGGGGTGTCAAACAGAAGGCCCGGGGGAAATATCCAGCCCACGGCCCATATCCAGCCCACGGCCCATATCCAGCCCACAATATGCTTAGATCTGGCCCATGGAGACACCCTGGAAACAGCGAAGGACTGGCCTGCAGCGCCTTGGCCAAGCCCAGGCCAACCGGGCACTGATCTACAACCTGGCAGCAGCCATCTGTTGTGATCCGCCAGCAGCCTGCGGAGCTGGCAGCGGAGTCGGACAGTGAGGAGGCTGGGGAGGAACGTGGGCCAGTCCTGGAGTCTGGGGAAGGCTCGGATGAGGGCTCTGCATTGGTGGCAGAGATGGGGCCAGGGCCATCTGGGAGTTATGTGTGGACTCTGGAGCCTCCAGAATCGGACATCAGAGAGGCAGAGGAACAGGAGGAGCCTGTTCCTAGTGCACACATGCACAGAGCTGCCAGAAGGCAAGAACAGTTAAAACAAAAGGGATGACTCGGGAGTAAGGCTTGGAGATGATTGGCCCCTCCCATAAGACATAAAGGAAGAGCAAAGGCACGTGGGCCTTTGCAGGAAGCAACGTTGTGGATGGTGTCTGTTTGTACTTTGAAGCTCCGTTTTTTATTTATTTATTTATTTAAAAAGTTTTTCAAAAATACAAACATTTTCTCATAAATGGAAGATCTCATTAAAGACTTTGTGTTTGAGAATGAAATTTATTTGAGATAATGCCGGAACCTGACAATTAGATTTAAAATCAGCTTAGTCTCTATAACCGTAAAGTCTGTGAATATGCCCAACAGAAAAAACTGTGGAGCAAATTTTATCTTTTTCTTTAAAATATTTTGAATGATACACCATATTTTTATCCAAAAAGCCTTAATTTTTTTACATGTCCACCATATATGATAATACCTAACTTCTTCACATTCACATCTCCAGCATTTGGGTTGTAAACTTGCATACATACAGGCTAGATTTTTAGGATCTAAATGCCATCTATAAAACATTTTATAAAAATTCTCTCTTAGGTTTTGGGCCTGCGTAAATCTTATATTTCTAACCCATATTTTTTCCCATGTTTCCATCATTATTGGTTCTCCAATATTTTGTGCCCATTTTATCATACAGTCCTTAACTAGCTCTGTTTCTGAATCTATTTATACCAAATAGAACCTTTTTCTATTTCTACCAAATAGAACCTACCGTATATACTCGAATATAAGCCGAGTTTTTCAGCCCATTTTTCAGCCTGAAAAACGGCCCCTCGGCTTATATTCGGGTCACGAAAAAAATGCCTTTTTCCCTGCAACCGTTTTGGCTCCCGGGGTTGCAGGGAGGCTTCCTAAAGCCAAAATGGGGTGGGGGGGGTGCGGCGCCCCTCCCCCGCGCCCCTTTTTGGCTGTAGGGGTCAGGGAGGCTTGCGCCAGCAGCGCCTTCTGCTCCTCTTTTGCCCCTCAGCGGCTCCCAGCAACTCCCAGCAACATGCCGCGGCGGCGCTTTGGCTTCCGCTCGTTAGGCATCGGCCGCCTCTCTGCTCAGTTGCTGGGAGCCGCTGAGGGGCAAAAGAGGAGCAGAAGGCGCTGCCGGCGAGCAAGCGAGCAGCCAGCCATGCCGGGGGTGCTTTGGCCGCCGGGCCCGCCCGCCGCGGCTGGAGCTCACCACTCACCGAATTTGGCCTCGTTCGCAGCCGCGGCTCCAGTGCTGAAGAGGGTCGGTGCCGGGCGACGAAGAAGAGCAGAAGCAGCTGCTGCCAGGCAAGCGGGAGCCGAACGACCGCATGGTCATGCGTGGCCCATGGCAAGTGCCCGCAGCTGCCTGGTACTGGCCCCGAATACCAGCGCCGTCCCTCGCCCGCCTCAGCTCCCCGCTCTTTCCTTCCCCCCACAGGCGCCTCCTCCCTTTCCTCACCCCGAATGGCTGGCGGGCGAGGCTGCTCCGGTCGCCGTGAGGCTGCCCGAAGCGTTCCTTTCTGAGGGGCTTCTCGGCACCCGCGCCTCAAATTCAGTTCAGCCGGGGGAGGGAAGCGGGGAGTTGAGGCGGGGTGGGGGTCCTGCGCCCCTCTCCCTCTCCCACATCGGAAAGGAACTTTCCACTTCAGCTCCCCGCTTCTGAGAAGCCCCTCAGAAAGGAACGCTTCGGGCAGCCTCGCCCGCCGGCCGTTCGGGGCGAGGAAAGGGAGGAGGAAAAAAAGGGGCGAGAAAAAAGTTTCCCAAAGTTTCTTTTTCAGCGAACACTTCCCCTCCGCGCTCGGAGCAACTCCCAGCAACTCCCAGCAAGAGAAGAGAAGGCAGCGGGCGGGGTTAGGGTTAGGGGAAGCGTTCGCTGAAAAAGAATGGGGTGAGAAAAAAGTTTCCCAAAGTTTTAACAGGCGAGAAAGCTGAGAAAGGGTGAGAGCCTCCGCTGGAAGAGCAAGGGAGATGCTAACTCCGCTCTCGGAGCAACTCCCAGCAACTCCCAGCAACATCCAAAGTCATCCTTTTTTCTCGCCCCTTTTTTTCCTCCCTTTCCTCACCCCGAACGGCCGGCGGGCGAGGCTGCCCGAAGCATTCCTTTCCGAGGGGCTTCTCGGAAGCGGGGAGCTGAAGCGGAAAGTTCCTTTCCGATGTGGGAGAGGGAGAGGGGCGCAGGTCCCCCACCCCACCTCAACTCCCCGCTTCCCTCCCCCGGCTGAACTGAATTTGAGGCGCGGGTGCCGAGAAGCCCCTCGGAAAGGAACGCTTCGGGCAGCCTCGTGGCTACCAGAGCAGCCTCGCCCACCGGCCGTTCGGGGCGAGGAAAGGGAGGAGAAAAAAAAAGGGGCGAGAAAAGTTTCCCAAAGTTTCTTCTCCTCTCGCCCCCCGCCCTCTGGGCCTCTGGCTTTCCCCCCCACACTCAGCCTTCCCCCCCCTCCGCACGTTCATGCACACATACACACTCACCGACACACGCAGCCACACACCTGCACACAGACGGCTGGGCTAGCCAGCACTAAACAGAGTCAGATGTTCTCCGGAGCTGAGCAGATCTGCAAGGGAAT
The DNA here is from genome assembly GCA_012654045.1 of Ptyas mucosa. NCBI lineage: Eukaryota > Metazoa > Chordata > Lepidosauria > Squamata > Colubridae > Ptyas > Ptyas mucosa. Next base: position 67,998 of record WNWU01012115.1, read on the forward strand.
CTGCTTTGGGATCCCCTCGGGCTGTTCCTGTCACTTTCTATAACTAAAACTTGGGGGGTGGGGAAGTCCCTGCTGGGATGAAGGAAAGAAAAGAAGGAAGGAAAAAATGAAGGAAAGAATGAAGAAGGAAAGAAGGAAGGAAAGAAAAGAAGGAAAGAAGGAAGGAAGGAAGGCAAGAAAGAAAGAAGGAAAGAAGGAAAGAAAAAAAGAAGGAAGAAAGAAGGCAAGAAGGAAGAAAGAAAGAAGGAAGGAAAGAAGAAAGAAAGATTTCTTTCGTTCTTCTTTTGTTCTTTCGCCTTCCTGCCTTCCTGCCTTTCTTCCCTTCTTCCCAACAGGGACTCTCCCCCACTCCCCGAAGTTTTTAGTTGGTTTCAAAGAATTCAACAGCTGGAATGCAAGCGGAGGGGAGGGGAGAGAGAAAGAGAGAATGAGAGAGGCAGAGTGGGGGAGAGAGAGAGAAAGAGGTGGAGAGAGAAAGAGAATGAGAAAGAGTGGGAGTGACAAGATAGGGCAAAAACGTAAAATGTGAGGACAGTCGTAAGTTCGAGGACTGGTCACAAGTGCGAGGACCAGTCAAAAATTACTTTTTCAGCCCTCTGAGTAGTCCATATGCACAAAAGGACTACCCAGAGGGCTGAAAAAGGTGATTTCTGACAGGTCCTCGCACTTTTGACCGGTCTTCGCACTTATGACTGGTCATCATTTATGCCCATTGTAGCATTCTTAACAACCGTGTCACTCATTTCACAACTGCTTCTGTTCACCATGGTGACAAGATTTTTGTTTTTGTTGATCCTCTTTTCCACTTACAGAGCTAGTTTACTGTTTTTCTTTGAAATCAATATTCAAAAACATTTAACCTACTGATGCCTCAATTAATGTAATTTTATTGGTATCTATTTTTATTTTGAAATTTACCAGTTGCCACTGCATTTCCCACCCCCGGCTTATACTCGAGTCAATAAGTTTTCCCAGTTTTTTGTGGTAAAATTGGGTGCCTCGGCTTATATTCGGGTCGACTTATACTCAAGTATATATGGTATTTTCAATTTCCAATTCCACTATTTTTTAATGTAATTTATAATAAAATTGCCCCTGTCTAATGCTCGGTGCGTAGATAGCCGCCAATAACATTTTTTTGGTCTTATTATTATCTCAATTAGTAAAATTCTACGTTCCTCATCTGCATAAATTTGTTTCGGTTGTAGCCAAACTTTAATATATAAAACTACTCCTCTCTTTTTTTGTGGTGCAAGAGCTGAGTATAGTTTTCCTAATTTAGGGGCTTCTAATAGATGTCCTTGTTGCTTTTTAATATGGGTTTCTTGTAAGCATGTAATGTCTGAATTGTGTTTTTGTAATTTGGATAGAATCTGTCTCCTTTTGGCTGGGGAATTTGAACCATTTATATTAATCGAAATTAATTTAAATTCTTCTTCCATTTTACCTTCTACTGACAGCTCTGGTTCCTTTCCTTAATCTCGTTTCTGTTTGTGTCCTCGACCTTGTCCCTTTTCTTTCCCACTATTCTCTTTCAATCCTCTCCTGTGATTCCAATTCCGACTCCTTTCCTTCTTCCTGACTCTTATCTTCTGTCTCCTCTCCACTCTCCCTCTCTTCATCTATTGCTATATCATAAAATTCCTGAGCCTTCTCTGGTGTATCCAACCTATTTTTTTGTCTTGCCAGGTCACTAGTAAGCCTTCTGGCATAAGCCACCAGAACATTATTTTATATTTGATAAGTTGGGAGGAGAGGAAGTGGTAGCTCCACCTTTGCTCCCTTACCCTCCTGGGTATTTGTTTGAGAGTCAGAATCTCTTTCCCTTTGTATGTCATCGTTGTAACTCGCGTTCTCCTATACATTTCATCTTTAATCGTTTCTTTAGTAAATCATATGTGTACCTCACGTGGCAATTTATTTCACCATGCATAATTAGTATGCACCCTATACAATTCGTCAATACCATTTGGCAGCTCACTCTTATTCATCTTCAGGTTATCCGCCAACAACTCTACCATAAGATTCAGGAGGTCTTCTTCCTTATTTTCTGGTATATTCTGAAACCTTAAGTAAAACGTGGCCTTGTCCATTTCGAGAAACATTATTGCCTCTTCGAGTTCTCGATTTGTTGCCATCAATTTTTTTTCTGTCTCCTCCAGTTTTTTTTCTGTCTGTTCCATTCTTTCTTCCACTATCTTTATCCTCTGTTCGTTCTTGAAAATTGTCTCTTGTATTTCTCCCATTCTGTCATCTAGTTTCCTTATGTCGCTTTTTACTTCGTCTATGTCATTCTTTAATTCTTCATGGTTCTTTCCAATCGATTCCTGGGTCTTAAGAAGCACCTCCTGAATCATATTCAGAGTTGTTTGCATACTTTGTACATTCATTGCAACTCCTGCCTTTTCTCCTCCCAACATAACTCCTATAAATTTTTGTCCTGCTGGAGAGGCAGTCGTTTGTATAACTTTTTTTGCAGTTTTAGTTACTGATGTTGTACTTGTCATATCCAGTTTCCCAAAAATCTTCTTCCACAAGACCATGTAAAATCTGTTTCCTTTCTCCTCCTGAAGCTATCTTTCCTAACTTCTTTTGGTTGTTAAATGCTCCTTTCCTTTATGGTCTTGCCTACTTAGTTTACCATCAGTTTTGTGTTTTAGAATTCATTAAATAGAGTACTCAAGTAATTAATTAATATAATTGATTCTATCTTCCTGCAATCTCAATAACTATTATCACTCTAGATTAAATTAACAATACCTAAACAAATGAAAATATATCACCTCAGTATAAAGAAAGGGTATATAGATAGAAAGGCCAGACAGTTTATTACAGTCTTTCCTCTTAAACAATAGATTAATTAAATTACTTAAATTAATAAGTTTATCTGTTTATATACAATATCTTATATTATTCTCAATACTTTTAAGAGTCAATTGAATAATAGATATTAACAATGAAAAAAACAGAGAAAGTCTAGGGATATACCATGTTATTTGCTTCTAAATATAAATATACAATATACACAATTTCCTACTAATTTCTTCCAGTCTCCTCCTTTCTTGCCCTGTCCCAACCTCTTCCGTTCGCTACTTTCCAAGTCCTTCCTCCAAGATGTCTGCTCCTATTAGTATGCACTGTCACTGTAACTGTCAATCCACACTCCGATCCTCGTCGTTACAATTATTATATCCTCACTCTCCGATCTTTCACTTCCAGTCCCAGTACATTCAGTCACAGTCTTTACCGCAGTTTCCAACTTTCTTCCTCTCTTTTCCTTTCAACTCCTCCGAACTCCTTCTTTTCTCTTTTCAACCTCCTTCTCGCTACTTCGCTCCACCGCCACCGCACTGCTTTTTCTCTCTTCGGAGACTTCCTTGTCACACCTTTTAATTTCCACTAAATTAGGGAATTAACGCAGTAACTCACTCTGTCCCGTCTCTGTTCACCAATGTATCTAGCTGTTTTTTCACTTCTTGTTTCCTTCACTATTCACATGGGCCGTCATGCCTCCAGATCCGACCATTACAGCTGGTCTCTTCTGTGCCGAAATTTAAGGGTTCTTCCTTCCGTAACAGGATCATGCAGCTCCCCATTACCCCGAGAATTTCCCCTCTACCAAACTGACCTCTCCAGGGTCAGCTCTCACCGGTACCGGCTTCCAAACACAAAAATTTGGTCTGAGATAGTGGAGCTCAGTTTCTCAGATTGCAACACCATGACGTCACCCCGGAAGTCTCAGGATAGCATCAAATTTTAATAACGTACCTGAGCGTGGAAGTAATTGAACTCTGTTCAGTGCTTGGATGCCCCCCCCCGAACTCATGGGGGTGGCATTTCTCATTTCCCTGGCCTTGAGGCTTGTCATCCCGATGGTGAGTAACAGAGACATTGCTGGGCTGTTTGTTGCCTCTTATAGGAGGTTTAGTTGGGCAATTCTAGGCCAGGCTCTCCACAGTAGAAACAAAGGATGAGCTCTCTGCACCATTACCGTTCTTCTGCTCCTGTGTAGCCACTCTGATTTGCATCAGCTCTGAAGTGTCCAAGGGGGAAGGAAGGCTCAGAGTAGTGATGCGAGGAGGCAGATTTGTAAGCAGCTGGCTGTGGCTGATGAAAAATGCTCTAAGTTCTGCAAGTCGAGACTCAGCTGTTATAACAGCTAGGTACAGGTCTTGTAGTCCAGGGGGAATACCTTGTTGTGTCAGTTGTGTGATGATGGCCTTGTTGAGCCTGCTCCTGAATTGTGCTCTTATGGCTGGCTCATTCCAATTGAGATATGCAAGGAGCTTGAAGTCTTCAACATGTGTTCTCACAGAGTTGTTGCCCTGGCAGACTTGGTAGATGCATTGTTTGGCAGTTTCCATCCAGATAGGGTCTCCAAAGGGCTCTCTAAGTCTGGTGAGGAAGTTTGAGAAATTATCCAGGATGGGGTCATTACTTTTGATGAGTGGATGTGCCATCGGGCAGCAGAGTCGATTAAAAGACTCAGTAAGAAGGAGACTCTTGATCTGTCTGTCAGAAACTCCGTTGAGCCTGAAATTGACATGTGTAGCCATTTTATTTAGCTCTCTATTTTACTCATTTATTCTTTTACTTTCTCTTTACTATGTAAGGGTTTTTTTTCGTACTCGCTGATGTCAGCGCTCTAAATCATTCTTGCTCCATCGCTGACATGAAAAGAGAAAAAAGTTTAGAAGTAGCAGTTTGAAATTTTAGCAGCTTGGCTTTTCACACAGTTTCTTCTCCACTCGGCAGATAACGTCACCTAGGTGATGGAGGGAGGGGGGAAATTCCTGTGATTTGAAGCAACCTGACAGCCACATTCTTACGGTGGGGGGAAGGAGCAAATAGATAGTGAGGATTGTTTTGGCTAGGTGACCTTCTTTCCCATGGGAACAGAGGCTGCTCCTGCTGAGAAAACGCCCTGACACCTTTCAAGACGGATGGAACCACAGGAAAACTTGCATTTTTCCTGAATAGAGCATGGTCCTACATCGATTGGCATGGAGATGAATTCCACAACGATGCACAGCTCGTCCAAGTCCTGGGAGACAATCTGGAGGAGGAGACAACTGAATGGTTCACCCAGCTCCACAATGAAGGTGCATGTCGAAGCGTGAATCGGCCTCATTCCCCCCTGGGGAAACTGTAATTAATTAGAGGTGAATGGATCTTGTTTTCCATGCTGTATACATTCAAAGAAAGAAAACCCGAATATATTCTAATAAACTTTTATTGTAAAAACAAACAAAACTAGATAACTACATCTTTACCAGCAGCTCATCTCAGAGACGAACAAAAGGAAGTATAAATCAGGAAGTTAGAAAAGAAGGAATGTAGACATGCGCAGTAGCTTAAAACTTCACAAAACCAGTCTTATCTCAGTTGCTACAGAGACGTGATAAAGTTCTCTGGCAGGCTACCATAATGCTCAGAATGGAAGCTCAGCTGGCAAATACATAACGCAGTGACAACCCCTTCTTTGTCAGTTGAGCAGACATCAGGTATAGCCATCAGTTAAGGCACATCTTCTTACGCAGATACTTGTGCTGAGCTGCTGGAAGCGGTTTGTTGAGCATATCAGCAATCTGATCATGTGTAGGCACATATTGCAATTTTACAAAACCTTGTTTCACTAATTGTTTTATATTTTTATAACGGATGTGTCAGGTTTCGATGTCAGGATGACAGGTTGTCAATGTGTCTGGACCTAGAACCAGATGTGAAACATGAGTCAGAAATATAAACCACAGATTCATTGTCTTCCATCACGGTGGAAGTGATCGGGTGATGGTGATCGGGTGTGTCCAGATATCTGTGAAAAAAGCATCAAACCACGTTAGAGAATTACATGCATCTGAAACACAAGCATATTCAGCCTCAGTAGATGAACAAGAAACAAACTTCTGTTTTCACACATGCCAGTAAACAGGACATCCATTTAAGAACATCATATAACCTGAAGTACTTTTACGTGATTTCTTATCACTCACCCAATCAGAATCTGCATAACAACATAATTCTGCATAATCAGTATGTGTCGGTTCTAACAATAACCTCATATTTTTAGTGTGCTTTAGGTATTTCAATAATTTCTTAACACATGTCCAACGAAACTCTTTTGCTTTACCTACGTGTCGGGACAAGAGATTAACACTAAGTGCAATGTCGGGTCTAGTCCAACTACTAATATACAACAGTGACCCAATAACTGAACGATAAAGTGTTTGATCCTCGAATTCAGGACTTGGTTCATGTGCCAAGTAGTGAAAATCTGTTTGCATGGGTATGCGTACTGTATTAGCATCTTTCATGTTGCAATGATGCAAAATTTGCTCAATTTTATTCTCTTGTGAAAGACTAAACCCCTTCTGAGTTTTGTCAATCTGAACACCTAAGTAAGTGTTAACATGACCTAAAGATTTTAATGTGAAATATCTCTGCAAAGCTTTAGCAAAATTCTCACTTATCTGCTTATTTGGACCAATATAAACAATATCATCAACATAAACAAGAACTATCTCATATGTATTATCAGATCTTTTTGTAAACACGCATTCATCAGTTTCGGACATAATCAAGCCCATTGAATTTAGCTTGTCAGTAAGACATAAGTACCACATTAAACCAGACTGTTTCAGACCATAAAGACTTTTGTGTAGAAACCAGGTATCCCCTTCTTGCTGTCAGAACCCTGGAGGACCTTTTACGTAGATCTCCTCATCTAGGTCAGCATGTAGATAAGCCGTGTCAACATCGAACTGGAAAGCTTCTAAACCAAGGATAGTGGCGGTGGCGAAAGCAATTTTTACACTTTCAGTTTGGACTGTCGGTGAGTAGGTATTTGTGTAGTCCTCAGGATAACGTTGAGCGAAACCCTGAGCTACAAGTCTGGCCTTGTACAATGACTCACCATTTGGCTTCTTTTTGATTCTGTAGACCCATCGAGTGCCAATGACTTTTTTGTTTGCTGGAGGTTTTGCAGGAGTAAACACCTTAAGTTTTTTAGACTGTCCATTTCAGCCTGCATTGCCTCATACTACTTCTCTTGCTCTGAATCAGGAAGATGCTTGATTTGTGTGAACTGATCAGGAGGAAGTGTAACATTACAAATCAAAGGCAAGGGTGCTTTTGTCAGTTGCCACGAATATCGCTCTGGAGGGATCCCCTTTGTGGCCCTCTTGAAACGCCTTGGAACAGCCGTCCATTCTTCTTCCGTTTCGTCCTCGTCTTCACCATCGTCGCTAGTGTCAGCATCCGCGGCTTGCGAAGACAGAACATCAGGTTGAGAAGGACTAGTGGATGGAACATTTGCCTGTGGATCTTTATCATCAGGCTGCGAGGCATCAGCAACATCATCTCTAGGAAAATAAACTCCAGGATCATTGGAATGGATCCTGGACCAGTCAGCATCTTCCTCAAAATTGGCGGATTGGGAAATCACAATTACATGTCTGGAGTCAATAAATTTGCTCCACTTTGAGTTATCGTCAATACCCATAAATCTCATCCTCTTTGCTGCTGGACCTCCTTTCCTTCTTTCAGCTAAGGGAATGTTCACCATAGCATATGAACCAAAAATATGGAGGTGTTTGAGGTCGGGCTTGTACCCATACAATGTGAAGAAAGGAGTCTGATTTATTACACTACTCCAAGTACGGTTGACAATATAATTTGCATATTTAATAGCTTTGCCCCAGTATGGGTTACTGAGGTTGGCGTCTTCTAGGAGACAACGCATCATGGTTTGTAGGACCCCGTTACACCTTTCTACCACCCCGTTCGGAGCCGGGGTATAAGGGGCCGAGGTCTGGAGAAGAATTCCATTCTTACGCATCCAGTCCTGGAACCGCTGAGACATGAATTCAGCACCATGATCACTTTGAATTCTGGCGATGCTTACTCCATGTTGGGTATAAACAAAAGCGGCAAAGTTTTTAAAGATCTGAAAGGTCTCAGATTTTTCTTTCATAGGATATACATATCCATATCTAGAGTAATTATCAACAATTGTTAGAAAATATTTTTTACCACCAAGCGTTGGCGGAAATGGACCAGCTATGTCAGTGTGTACCAAATCAAAAATGTTTGTTCACAGGCGTGTAGCGCGTTTTGGAATGGCTGCTGCTTTGGATTTGGCCTTTTTGCAGACAGCACAATCCAAAAACACCTTACACCCCTTTAGATCCAAACCTTTTGCGAACTCCGGCATTTTCCTAAGAACACAGAAACTGGCATGCCCTAATCTTCTATGCCACTTGTGGATACACCTGTAATGCAAAGGTTTACCAGTTAGTGAATTTTCAACATTAATAGTTTTATGAGGAACCTCAGGCTTGCTCTGAGCAACCTGTTTCCTAATTTTCTTTTTGTTGGCTTTAGGAGCCTTTGGAGTAGCAACAGGATCTCTCTCTGGAACATCTCTCTCTGGGCCTGTGCTCTCCTTCTTTGGAGTTTGTATACTTGCCTGTGCTTGCGATTTAGGCTTTGGCTTTAAGTAATAAACACCACCAATCAACATGGTTTCAGCAACAATATCTCCATTTTTAACTATGTAACTTGCTTTTTCGAGGTGGTGAACCTGGAACTTTAAAACTCTAGACAAGTGAGCCTGACTAAGCAAACTGCTATTTGATGTTGGTATGTAATAAACATCAGGGATGAATGCATCAAGCTCTTCAACATAAACAGTGCCTTTTCCTTTGACCTGACAAGGATGATTGGAAAAAGAATAAAGTTCACGTAGTTCAGGTTCAGGCTCATGCATCTCTGTGAAAAGTTCCTTTCTGTAGGTAACATGCAATGCTGCACCACTGTCCAAAGTCCACAAAAGCCATCTGTCGTACTCTGGATGAGGTTGTGGATCGTTGGTTAAAGCCAATGTAGCAAGTGGAGCTTGTGGATCACGTCTTGGACCATGACGACTTTGTCTTCCACCTCTGCCTCTGCCTCCTCTGGAATCTGTTCCTCTGGGCTGGTATGAGACAGGAGCTGGAACTCGTTGGGGACAATCTGGGGTGGCATGTCCCACACGATTGCAGATGTAGCATCTTGGCATCCTGGAACGGAGGCCCTTCCTCGGAAGGGACGCCTGGCTGGAGCTCTTGATGTGGGTGGTCCTCTCAAATGTGGCGTGGCTAACATGAGTGCTTCTTCTTCAGTTAAAAGTCTGCACACATAGTCCACTGTGCATTGAGCAATAGGCACTTGATTAATTTTTGTAATGGCATCTTTCTATTCATAATTCAATGAGTTAATGATAATGCTGATCATTTGAATATCATCAATAAGATAGCCTCTTTCTCTCAATTCTCTTCTCATTCCTTTCAGTTTGGTCAAATGTCCTCTAATTTGATCACCAGGTTTCAATCTCGAACCATGGAACTCAGACATGAGCAAACATGAAGATTCAATTGAAATAGGCCTGTAGCAATTTTCCAATTGGACCCAAATTTGTTGGGCTGTTGCATCAGGCAGAAAGGTAACCTGCAGTTCAGTATCCATGGACATCAACAATGTTGTGCAAGCTTTAGTCTCTACGTCTCTTATTGCAGGAGTCCATGGCTGGGCAGGAGGATTAAAAACCATACAGTGGGTGCCTTCTCTGCGAAGCAATAGGCCAACCTCACTGACCCAGGCCTTGTAATTCTGTCCTGACATCTTTAATTTTGACTCACCAGCCAGTGGAGCAATAGAAGATGCCTGTTGAGGAATGTGCATTTGAAATGCTGGCTGTGCCGGTAAAAATACTTGCTGTGGACCAAAAATTGGTCTTGGTTGTGCCACTGGAGGTGGACCAGGAGCTGGTCCTGGTTGCATGGCTGGAGGCACATGTGCAGGCATTTGAAAATGTGGCTGCTGTATTGGGATTTGCTGTGCTCCATCTAAAAGGACACCAGCACCACCAGGGGGTGCTGAAGATTGTGCTTGTGGAGACACTTGTTGCATTGCAGTCTGAACATCTGAGTGAATTAAGGACATATTTGATAAAGTCTGATTCAATACTTGTAAATGTTCCTGCAGCTTGCAATGCATGTTGGCTCTCTAGTAAATTACTTTCACCGGCAGATGGTGCTGCAGCTTTAGTTTCAGGCTGCTCAGTTAATCTTTCTGCCTGTGTGGCATATGGGAGGACTTCTTGTTGTGACCAATATGACGTGAGTACAGCTCTCTGTTCTGATTTGCCTAACACAATATCCTCTTGAGGGTGTGGCTTAGGCTCTGAAAAAGAAGCTAATATGGCGGAGTCAGGGATTTGAAGAACAATAGACTCTCTCTTATCTGGCTCGAGCATAGATAAGGCCATTTCTGCCTGGGATAGCTCACGTTCATAAAATTGTATTAGATCACGATAACTTTTAAAAGCTTGCTCATGCAGGATGAGTTTAGAGCTGTGAGGAGAATAAATTATTTCTCTCTCTGCGTGGGAGGAAAAATGTTCTGCCGTTTGTGAAAACTTTGGCTTTGCACCAAGCCTTTCAAATCTTTGGGCTTCTGCAGGAATTGTTTGTGAAAATGCATAATCAGAAGGAAATATTACTGACCTCAGTCGTTCGTCGCCTTCAAAAGCAGCTTTTCTATCTTCTTCTCCCTGAAGCCTTTGCAAGAGCAATTTATCAGTTTCTTCTCCCACGGCTCCTTCTAATCGGGTTGCCGAAGCAAGTGGCCAAAAACTTGAAAGCCTCCTTTCTATCTCTTCTTCGTCAGAGAAGTATAAATCAGTTGTAGAGAAAGCTCTGGGCTGCATTTTTCCCTTTTTCTTTTTCTTTGGCATATTTGCGATACTTAATTAGCGTTCCGCAGTCGCAACTAATCATCTATCTAATGCTTATCAGTTAAAGTAACAAGCAAGGAAAAAGCCATAATTCGAACCATCCGTCTGCTGCCACATGTCAGGGTGGCATTCAAACCCTGTTCCCTTCCTGGGGTAATTGCACTTAATTAGAGGTGGATCGTGGCCTTTCTCTTGAAGCATACTCAATAAGCAAAATAAATCCGAGATATATTCTAAGAAACTCATTTTATTGTAAAGAAAATAAAAAAAAATATTTCTGGCTAATTAGTTACATTTTGGCAGCGTTCCTGCCGGACCTCTTGGCAGGAGAACAAAAGAAGATTAGAAGAAGAAGGAATGTTGACATGCGCAGTTAGCTTAGAGATAAGAATTCTGAGCATCTACAGTAAGTGTTACAGTTCAAAAAGCACAGCTGGCAAATTAAAAAACGCAGGTTTAGCCTTTGGCTTTAAGTAATAAACACCACCAATTAACATGGCTTCAGCAACAATATCTCCATTTTTAACTATATAACTTGCTTTTTCGAGGTGGTGGACCTGGAACTTTAAAACTCTAGACAAGTGAGCTTGACTAAGCAAACTGCTATTTGCTGTTGGTATATAATAAATATCAGGGATGAATGCATCGAGCTGTTCAACATAAACAGTTCCTTTTCCTCTGACCTGACAAGGATGATTGGAAAAAGAATAAAGTTCACTTAGTTCAGGTTCAAGCTCGTGCATCTCTGTAAAAAGTTCTTTTCTGTAAGTGACATGCAATGCTGCACCACTATCCAAAGTCCACAGAAGTTGTCTGTCGTATTCTGGACTAGGTTGTGGATCGTTGGTTAAAGCCAATGTGGCGAGTGGAGCTTGTGGATCATGCCTGAGACCACGACGACCTTGTCTTCCGCCTCTGCCTCCTCTGGGGTCTGTTCCTCTGGGCTGGTACATGACGGGAGTTGGAAACCGTTGGGGACAATCCCGGGTGGCATGTCCCAGACTATTACAGATGTAGCATCTTGGCATCCTTGGAACGTGGGCTCTTCCTTGGAAGGGGCGCCTCGCTGGAGCTCTTGATGCAGATGGTCTTCTCAAGTGTGGCGTGGCTAGCATAAGTGCCTCTTCTTCGGTTAAAATTCTGCATACATGATCCACTGTGCATTGAGCAATGGGCACTTGATTAATCTTTGTAATGGCATCTTTCCATTCATAATTCAATGAGTTAATAATAATGCTGATCATTTGAAAATCATCAATAAGATAGCCTCTTTCGCCCAAATCCTTCCTCATTCCTTTCATTTTAGCTAAATGTTCTCCAATATATTCACCAGGTTTTAATTTCGAACCATGGAATTCAGACAAGAGCAAACATGTAGATTCAATTGAAACAGGCCGGTAGCATGTTTCTAATTGGGCCCAAATTTATTGGGCAGTTGCATCAGGTGGAAAAGTAACCTGCAGTTCAGTATCCATGGACATCAATAATGTTGTGCAAGCTTTAGTATCTAAGTCTCTTATTGCAGGAGCCCATGGCTGGTCAGGAGGATTAAACACCATGCATTCGGTACCTTCTCTACAGAACAAAAGTCCAACCTCACTGACCCATGCCTTATAGTTTTGTCCTGAGCGCTTTAATTTCGAATCACCAGCCAGTGGAACAATAGAAGATGCCTGTTGAGGAACATGCATTTGAGGTGCTGGTAAAAACGTCTGTGGTACCAATGGAACAGGCGCTGGTCCTGGCTGGGCGGGCTGTGCATCTAAAGGCACTTCTACTTGAACCTGAGGCTGCTTTATTTGGACTTGTGGTTGTTGTGCTCCAGCTGCTGCTGGTGCTTGAGCTACAATATTAATATGGCCTGCTGGAGGGACTGGCACTTGTCTTTGCTGCATTAAGCGTTGTTGTGCCCCATCTGCACCACCAGGGGGTGCTAAAATTTGAGCCTGTGAAGGCACAGTTGCAGCCTGAAGAATTGATTGATTTAGAGACATCATTGAAAAAGTTCGCTGTACTTGTTGTAAATGCTCTTGCATCATGTGAAGCAATTCAGTTTTATTTTGTGAATTACTTTCGCCAGTAGATGGTGCTGCAACACTAGTTTCAGGCATCTCAGAAAACTTTGCTACAGTAGCAGTGTCATGTGTAATCTGAGAAGTCATAACATCACGAGACAATTGTAACGTGGTCGCAGCTTTCTCTTATTTGCCTGACACAAAACCCTCCTGTGGGAGAGGCTTTGGCTTCGAAGAAGAAGAAGGCAAAATGGAGGACTCAGGAATTTGAAAAACACGAGAGTCCCTCTTATCTGGCTTGAGCATAGAAACAAACACTTTCGCCTTGTACAGCTCATGTTCTAGCATCTCTATTTGATCACAATAACTTTTTACAGCCTTCTCATGCAGGGTTTGTTCAGGGCTAGGAGGAGAATAATGAATTTCACCTCTCTCTGTGGGTAAAGAAAACCCAGCCGCTTGTGGAATTTTAGGTTTGGCACCAAGCCTTTCAAATTACTGGGCTTCTTTAGAAATTGATTGAGAGCATGCAAAATCAGAAGAGGGCGTCACTGACCTCAGTACGTCGTCTTCAGGATAAGCTCCCCCAACAGCACCTTCATCAAGCCTGGTTGCTGAAGCAAGTGGGGTTTGATAAGTTGAAAACCTCTTTATGATTCTTTCCACTGCTTCATCAGAGAGATTTAAGTCTTCAGCAGACTGTGCCCTGTATCTGGTTTTCTTTTTCTTTCTTGGCATATTTGCAGTAAATAATCAGCATTCCTCGGTCGCCGACTAAACTATCTGCTTAATAACCTATTCGCTTATCAGCTGAGCAAAAGCCAAGGAAAACAATATAAATCAAACCATCCTCTATTGCCAGTTGTCGAAGCGTGAATCAGCCTCGTTCCCCCCCTGGGGAAACTGTAATTAATTAGAGGTGACTGGATCTTGTTTTCCATGCTGTATACTTTCAAAGAAAGAAAACCCGAATATATTCTAATAAACTTTTATTGTAAAAACAAACAAAACTAGATAACTACATCTTTACCAGCAGCTCATCTCAGAAATGAACAAAAGGAAGTATAAATCAGGAAGTTAGAAAAGAAGGAATGTAGACATGCGCAGTAGCTTAAAACTTCACAAAACCAGTCTTATCTCAGTTGCTACAGAGACGTGATAAAAGTTCTCTGGCAGGCTACCATAATGCTCAGAATGGAAGCTCAGCTGGCAAATACATAATGCAGTGACAGTGCACCCTGTCAGAATATTCATGAACTGGATTGGAGACATGGTAACAAGGTCAGCCAATGAATAGGCATAGCAACTAAGTCAGCCAATGGAAACTGATTGGTGATTGAAACAGTTTTGGAGCCTGAGCATGGTTTAGCTCTGTGCTCTGCAAAAAGGAAACTGAAACTAGTCTGTCTGCTGAACTGAAACTAAGAACTTGCTTGCAATGTCTCCTGTTCTGACCTAGGCTTCCTGAGTCAGTAAAACACACGAGTAGACCCCAAAAAAGAGTCCTGGTGGCGCAGTGGACTAATTCACTGTTATTAAGATCAGCTGCTTGCAATTACTGCAAGTTCAAATCCCACCAGCCTCAAGGTTGACTCAGCCTTCCATCCTTTCTAAGGTAGGTGAAATGAGGACCCAGATTGTGGGGGCAATAAGCTGACTTCGTATAAATATACAAAAGTATGAAGGCTATTGCTTAACGCACTGTAAGCCGCCCTGAGTCTCCGGAGAAGGGCGGCATATAAATCAAATTTTTTTTAAAAAAAAAACTCTTATTGCAACAGCCGTGAATTCTGTTTATTCACAGATGAGTCCCAAATAGTTGTAAAGAGTCGTTTGGGATAAGGCTAATAATCACCCACCTTTATCTCCCTTGACACACTGCCAAAGACCTAATTGGCAAAGCCACACAGAGTCCAGAATCAAACAGAGCTTCAGACTTTAAACTGAACAGAATTAACAGCGTTGCTTCCTGCAAAGGGCCACGTGCCTTTGCTCCTCTTTTAACTCTTATGGGAGGGGCCAATCATCTCCAAGCGCTACTCCCGAGTCATCCCTTTTGTTTTAACTGTTCTTGCCTTCTGGCAGCTCTGCGCATGTGTGCACTAGGAACAGGCTCCTCCTGTTCCTCTGCCTCTCTGATGTCCAACTCTGGAGGCGCCGGAGTCCGCACATAACTCCCAGATGGCCCTGACCCCATCTCTGCCTCTGATGCAGAGCCCTCATCCAAGCCTTCCCCAGACGCCAGGAGCGGCCCATGTTCCTCCCCAGCCTCCTCACTGTCCGACTCTGCTGCCAGCTCCGCAGGCCGCCGGCGGACCACAACATCTTCTCTCTACCACTTTGGAAGAATCTGCTGTTGGTATTGTACATTTATCTTCATGTGTTATATGTATATAAAGAAGTTAATGAATCCTGCTACATCAGTCTGCCTGTGTGTGCTTTCTGGATTTGATTACTTCTGCAACAAACTCTGACAGGTTATGGGCCCAGAGCACACAGAAAGACTGAACTGTAATTATGCTGAGAGACTGCCTGTGTTTAAAAGGAGAAACAAGGCAGAGTAAGCTTGCAGGATGGCTGCTGTTGAAGTTAAGGAGAGCTCTCTGCCTCATTTGGGACAGAAGAACTATATAATTTGGGCTGCAAAGATGGAATGTTTCCTGAAGGCTAAGGAGCTCTGGGATATTGTTGTTAATCCACACAAGGCACCCTTAGCAGCTCCAGAGCAGAGGCAGCATGATAAAGCAATGGCTTATATCATCTTAAATTTAGAAGATGAACAATTTATCAATGTAGCTAATTTACAGATTGTAAAGGAAGTCTGGCTGAAGTTGAGAAGTGTGCATGTGAGTGTCTCAGCATGCAATATTGTGCAATTATCCACAAAGTTATACAGAGCCCGTTTGCAACCAGGAGAATCTGTGGAACAGCATTTTGTACAAATGCAAACTTTATTTGTGGAGTTAGAACAGCGTGGAATGAAGTTTCCTGAATCTCAGAAAGTGCTGCTGGTGTTAAACAGTCGGGATGAAACATGGGACATTGTTTCTGCAGCATTTGAATGCAAACCAGAGCAGGAATTGCGTTTGAAGGCTTTAAAGGCTAATTTGATTGCTGAGGAGAACAAGCACCATTTTAGAAGAAGCCACGAGGAGAAAATCCTGAGGTGGGGGCCCAAGGAGCAGAGAGAGAAGAGCAAGGGAAAATTCCCCAGACTGGATGTCTGCAAAGAAAAATGTAGCAGCAGAAGAGATCAGATTACAGCCCAGCAACAGAGGCGGAGCTTCATTTGTGGTGAAAAACCACATTTAAAGAAGGACTGTTTGCAAAGAAATAATTGTTTGCAGGACAGGAACTGTTTGCAAGGAAAAGCAGCTGATAGGCAAGTTTCTGTGGCAAAAGTCACCTATTGCAATAGCAGAGACAAATGGTTGATCGACAGTGGGGCAAGTCAAACAATTGTTAATAATTCTAAATTGTTTTACAGGATGAATCCAGCTGCTGTAGATGCAGTAGCCTTGGCAAATGGCCAGAAGGCTAAAGTAATTGGAAAAGGCAGTGTGCAAATTCCTTATCTGGAAACGAGGTTTAATGATATATTATGTGTGCCTGAAATGGAGCATAATTTGCTGAGTGTCTCTAGTCTAGACAAGCAAGGATTTGAAACCACATTTGCAAATGGGAGGTGTCTCATAAAGAGAAATGGGAATGTATGTGCACAGGGCATAAAAGAGGATAATCTTTATGTGTTGCAAGGATAAAAAGTTCAATGTGCCCAAACATTTGGAAATGAGGCATCACATGATTCATGTGTTCATCTCTTGCACAGAAAGCTTGGCCATGCCAGCTTCAGAGTTTTGCAAAGGATGGACCAGTTTGCAGAAGGATTAAATTTAAAGGGATGTAAGGCATACTTGGACTGCAGTGTGTAAGTCATCAAAGTCCAGGGCATTCCCAGTAAGGGAGAGTAGCACAAAGCAGAAAACAAAAGCTCTAGAGCCTGGTACAAGCAGATTTGATTGGGCCAATGCAAGCCAGTTTGGTAGGAGCAAAGTATGCGTTGGTCATTGTAGATGACTACAGCAGGTTTGGGTTCTGCTATTTACTAAAGAGAAATAGAGGCGCTACAGTAATTTAAGCAATGGGTAAGCTTCGTGGAAAGGAGATATAAACAACAGGTAACTTCTGACAGAGGTTCAGAATTCATGTCAGCAAGTTTTCAACAATGGTTGGGACAGTTAGGAATAAAACACAGACACACTAATCCATACACAGCAGCTGAGAATGGCGTGGTTGAGAGGTGGAATGGAGTCTTACAAACGATAAAGGGCTCACTGCTGGAGGATTCTGGTCTGAGCAGGTCATATTGGGGTGAAGCCATATTGACTGCTAATTATTTAGTTAATAGGCTGTGGAGTTCATCCATTAATGATATTCCATATGCAGTGCTATATGGGAGAAAACCATCTCTGGCACATTTAAGGGTTTTTGCAAGTAAAGCATGGGTGCATATTCCAAAAGCTGCATATTCCAAAAGCAATTAGAAGAAAAGAGCAACCAAAGGCTAAAAAGCTCAGGTTTATGGGCTATGAGCCTGGCTCAAAAGACTATCGGTTTAGCGATGGGAACAAAAGTAGTCATTTCCAGGTTTGCTAGCTTTGCAGAGCAAAATTGGAACAGAATTGATGCAAATTTATGGAATGATCCACTTAGTGATGGTGATCCACCTAGTGACAGTAACCCACTTTGTGACGGTGTCAGCGTTCAGGGAGGAGAAGCTGAAAAAGATATGAAGCA
The DNA here is from genome assembly GCA_012654045.1 of Ptyas mucosa. NCBI lineage: Eukaryota > Metazoa > Chordata > Lepidosauria > Squamata > Colubridae > Ptyas > Ptyas mucosa. The sequence continues at coordinate 85,584 of WNWU01012115.1, forward strand.
AGAGAGGATTGAAGCACAGGAGCAGTCAATGCCATGCAGGTCAGAGCAATGGAACAAAGGGATTCCACCTGACAGGTAATCTGCTAGTAAAGTTAAAATTTGTAATGTATGGTATGAGCCAAGAAACTATAAGGAAGTATTGGCATTACCTAAAATTGAACAAGTAAAGTGGAAAGAAGCCATGGACAAAGAAATGAAATCCATGAGTGAACATAAAGTGTTCACATCTATGACTTTGCCACAGGGTAGCAAAGACGTAGGATGCAAGTGGGTGTACAAGAAGAAAGTACTGCCCAATAATGAAATACAATATAAAGCAAGGTTAGTGGCACAAGGTTTTTCACAGATGAAAAATGTGCACTATGATGATGATTCACGCTTACAGTAAAGAGTGAAAGCATAAGGCTGGCACTAGCGTTGGCAGCAGCACATGGCCATAAAATTTGGCATTTTGACATTTTACATGGTTCAAGCACCAGGGTATGAAAGTAAAACGCCTAACACAGTATATAAATTGAACAAGGCCATTTATGGGCTGAAACAGTCAGCCAGGAATTCGAATATCTGCCTAGATAAGGCATTGAAGGGTCTTGGGTTCAAGAGTTGTAAGGCTGATGGTTGCATATACACTGGAAAGTTACAAGGTGGAGATTGTCAACTATTAGTATTTGTGGATGATCTTTGTTTCATTGCAAAGGATGTATCACAGTAAAAAGGATTCTCAGGTATTTGAAGGGAACTGTAAATTTGGGTCTTCAGATACAGGTCATGAGACGAATATTAAGTTAATTGGATTTATGTCTATTCCATTCATGAAGGTAGGATTGTCAGAATATTCATGAACTGGATTGGAGACATGGTAACAAGGTCAGCCAGTGAATAAGCATAGCAACTAAATCAGCCAATGGGAGCTGATTGGTGATTGAAACAGTTTTGGAGCCTGGGCGTGGCTTAGCTCTGTGCTCTGCAAAAAGGAAACTGAAACTAGTCTTGTCTGCTGAACTGAAACTAAGAACTTACTTGCAATCTCTCTACCACGTTGGAAGAATCTGCTATTGGTATTGTACATTTATCTTCTTGTGTTATATGTATATAAAGAAGTTAATGAATCCTGCTGCATCAGTCTGCCTGTATGTGCTTTCTGGATTTGATTATTTCTGCAACAAACTTTGACACACCCGAACTAAACAGCGCAGATGACTTCCTGAGAGTGCTCCGGGCCCAATTTGAGCATTCTTCCCGAGCGCAAGAAGTATAAGCAGAGATCAAAAGTATCAGGCAAAAAGGGAGACCCGCCAAGGAACTAGTGAATTCAGATGTCTGGCCACTAGCCTGAGACACTGGTAGGAGAGAATTCTGGTGCACTATATCAAAGAAATCCTGGATGAGGAGCTCCTAAAAATCTGCCTTTGCCGTGGGTTGCCCGATGACAGAATCCTTGAATTGTATCGAGTGGCCACTTCAATGGACAACGTGCTCAGACAGCACCGCAGAAGCAACACCGAAAGACAACCCAGAAGACTACCCGCGTGCCACTCCGCACCACGCCAGAGTGAGGGACGCCAAACCGCAGCCGCCCCAATCTCCGTAAAGTGCTTCCATTGTGGCCATCAAGGGCACTGCGCCTCAGAGTGCTTGGCACCAGCCCCAGTACCTCAAGTGAGAGCACCCCTTCCCCCAAAAGGGAAAAGGGCACCAAGAAAACTGCTGGAGAGAAGCAAGTTTGCGTGCCAAGCCATCTAGGTCCCTAACCCCCAACAAACCACAGGGGAGGAAACTCTGGCGGCAGGATTACCCATCATACAGGATGCAGATGGCAAAGAAGATGACCCAATGGTAAGTGAGGCCATCCGATCTTTTAAAATAAAAGGAAATTTGACTGTGACCCGCACAGGTGTAGAAGGGTCCATAGACATCATTATAGACACTGGCAGCTCACAATGCCTCATTAGCCCTGATTCCATGTGCAGCCTAGGTATAGAAACACAAGCGCTAACTACCCCCATCCGATTTCAACAAGTAGATGGATCCATGATAGGGGGAAGTCCGGCCACGCACATAACTGAGAAAATAAAACTGACTATGGAGAAGCACTGGGAACTAATCGGGTTTATAATAGTGCCAAAAATGACTCAATCCTGGGTCTCACCCGGCTAGACAAAATGGCGCCCAACAATAAGGAGAATTAAATTAGCGCTCAGTCCCGAGCTGCCTCCTGAACAAAACAACCAAATTGACAGCTCAGAACCCTGGGACACCCAGGAGGACCCAACAGCGGCACTTGCCAATCAGCCCCCAGGGATCCCACAAATCCTGACCTACTATCAAGACCTAGCTGAGATTTTCAGTGAGGAGTGCAGCGTACTAACTCCTCCACCCATCATAAAACTGCGTCATCAAATTCATAGATGGGGTGAAACTACCAAACCCCAAAATGTACTCCATGACACCTAACAAAATGAAAGAGCTGAAAGACTACATTGACTCCAATCTGGCCAGAGGGTTTATACAACCTGCAAAGTCCAGAGTAGCAGCCCCCGTGCTATTTAAAGAGAAAAAAGATGGGGGAGATGAGATTATGTGTAGACTTTAAAGGAATTAACGCCGTGTGTATTCACAACACCTACCCCATACCACTCATGAAAGACCATGTTAGGATACTTAGCAAATTAGATCTCCAAGAGGCGCACTACCGAATCCGCATCAAAGAGGGAGATGAATGGAAAACTGCTTTCAACTGCCCCCTAGGCAGCTTTCAATTTAGAGTCATTCCATTTGGATCACAAGGGGCCCCAGGGTTTTTCATGCAGCTGATAAACGAGGTCCTGCATGAGCATCTATATAAAGGGGGTCCTGGTTTATTTGGTTGACATTCTTATTTACAATGAAACCCTAGAAGAATACATCAAATTAGTGCCAAAAGTATTAAGAAAATTACTGGATGCAAAGCTATATCTAAAGTTGTCCAAATGTGAATTCCATAAGGACACATTAGATTATCTTGCCTACCGCATTTCAAACCAGGGTATAGAGATGGATCCAGCAAAAGTGAAAGCAGTACTGGACTAGCATCCCCCACAAATGCACAAACAGCTGCAAAGCTTCCTGGGGTTCACAAACTTTTACCGGCAATTTATCCCCTCATTTGCTAAAAACGCACTACCAATAATGGAATTACTAAAAATGGGGGGGGGGGGGGGGGATGGGACCAACCAAGCCAAAACCTGGACAACCCCTGAAGTGGACTTTAGAATACCAAAAAGCCTTTGAATTGTTGAAAAGACATTTCGCACAGGAACCCATCCTAAAACACCCAGACCCAGAACTCCCTTTCGTAGTGCAAGCCGATGCTAGTGACGTAGCAGTGGCAGCTGTGCTCTTCCAGAAAAACGACAAGGGAGACTTGCAACCCTGCGCGTATACATCCAAAAAATTACAGAGACGGAAAGGAGGTGGGCGGTATGGGAGGAGGAGGCTTATGCACTCCATTGGGCTCTACTGACTTGGAGACAGTTTTTAGAGGGTAGCAATAACCCTTTTGAGGTGTAGACAGACCACAAGAATTTAGACGCCTTAAAGACTCCCAAGAGACTATCTCCAAAACAAATCAGATGGGCGCAATACTTCAAAAGATTCAATTTCCAATTGAAGTACATCCCAGGGGGAAAAAACCTACTAGCAGACGCTCTGTCAAGGAAACCCCAATTTAACAGCAAACGAGAAGAAATTATGCACCCAATAATTCCACCTTCCCCCCAGGAGGCAGCTCAGGCGATCACTCAGGCACAAACCCACCGATCACAGATCAAAGACAAATCAGAAATGACCAAAAAATTACAAAACGAACTGAACACAGACACTTGCTATCAGGAAAATAAAACCCTGCAAACTGTCAGAGATGGCGTAGCATGGAAAGGGTCCAAGTTATATGTCCCCAAAACCCTTTGCCTCCATGTACTTCAGAAAAGCAAATGATTCAAAACATGGAGGACATTTTGGTTATTTAAAAACCCTACACATGGCCAGGAGGCAGTTTTGGTGGCCCAAGATGAAGTGCGACATGGAGGACTATGTAAAAAGTTGTGCTACTTGTGCTACAATGAAGACCAGACCAGGAAAGCCTCCAGGACTATTGCAACCTGTGGCAGACCCATCACGACCCTGGGAGGAAATAGGAATGGACTTTATAGTGGACCTGCCAGAGAGTGGGGGAAATACGGTCATTTGGACCGTAGTGGATTTATTCTCCAAACAAGCTCATTTTGTCGCATGTCCAGGATTACCAGCAGCTACGAAATTATCCAAACTGTTTGTTAAACATATATATCGATTACATGGAGTACCATGCAGGATAATTTCAGATAGCGTTCAGTTCACTGCAAAGTTCTGGAGGGAGTTTATAAAAGCTATTGGGTCATCTCAAGGGCTAAGCTCAGCTTTCCATCCAAGCACTAATGGATCGTCTGAACATTCAAATGCAATGATTGGTCAATATTTAAGATGTTATGTAAATTACCAACAGACTAACTGAACTGAGTTATTGCCTTTTGCTGAGGTTGCTTATAATAATGCAGTGCACAGCAGCACGTGGTTAACCCCTTTCCAGATTAGTACTGGAATGGAATTTGTCCCCATGCCAGACTTGCCGAGGGACCCCCCTCCATCTATGTCAGTAAAAGAATTGTGGGAGAATACAAAAAAGGCTTTGAGTGCAGCAGCAGAAATGCACAAGAAGCAAGCTGACAAACATTGTTCACAGCAACCTCATTTCAAAGTAGGAGATAAAATTTATCTGTCAACAAAATACTTGAAATTACAGTTGCCTTCTACAAAAATGAGTCCAAAGTTCTTGGGACCTTTTCAGATAATCAAAGTAATAAATCCAGTAACTGTGCAACTTAAACTCCCTCGCTTATTGGGGAAAAGTGCATCCGGTTTTCCACAGTAGCTTGTTAAAACCGTTTGTTACTTCCTCCTTACGGCCAGCAGACTGTGCGGCTCCAGAGCTTTTAATCATTGCTGGGCATGAACATTATGAAGTTAAAAGAATATTGGATTCTAGAATTTACAGAGAGCAGTTACAATATTTAATTCATTGCAAGGGGTATCCCATTTTGGAAGCCACCTGAGTAAAAAGCTGGTAAGTAAATGCTGATAGACTGGTTCAGTAGTTCCATGAAAAGTATCCACACAAACCAAAAGGGGATCTTGCGGGTGGCAGGGGAGGTTAATTTTATATATATGTGTGTGTGGTTTTATTTAACCTAAATGTAATCTTTAGGTATTCTGTGTCATTGCAGGAGTTTCTTTTCAATTGAGGGGGGGCAGCCTGTCGAGCCCGAAATTGACATATGTGTAGCCATTTTATTTAGCTCTCTATTTTACTCATTTATTGTTTTACTTTCTCTTTACTATGTAAGGGTTTTTTTTCGGGCTCGCCACATTCTTACCGGTGTGTGTGTGTGTGTGTGTGTAGCAGCGAATAGATAGTGAGGATAGTTTTGGCTAGGTGACCTTCTTTCCTGTGGGAACAGAGGCTGCTCCTGGTGAGAAAGGAACGTGGAGTTTGAAGACACCGGGCAATGTGGATTTTGCTTTTATTGGGGAATGTGACTTTTGTGGGATGTTTCTAAATTTCAATATTATGTGGTGTAATTCTGGTTTATGTCAGATCCAGAATTACAAGAGTCTTTGCCAATTTGATGCCTACCTAAATAAAAGAAATTTGTTTTGGAAGCTGGACTTTGCCTATTTCTTTTTTGTATGGATTTCATCACTTGGAAACCTGACACTCCCCTGGTCAGCAGGGGTGGGATTCTACCAGTTTGGACCAGTTCAGGTGAACCGGTATCTCCAACGATCAGGTCGGCTTGCCTGCCCGTCCCTGTGCTTTATCTTCTCAGCTGATTGGATTGCCGCGCCTCAGCTGTGTTACTCCCAAGTGGTAACACAGAAGGCTAGTATTTGTGAAATTGTGCATGCAGACGTGCACAATCACTGAACCGGTTGTTAAACCAGTAGCATCCCAACACTGCTGGTCGGGTGCCCATGAATACTTCGTACTGGGCTAGGAATGTTCTCATCATAAATTATCAGACTATCTGGTGAATCTCTGTGGTAGGCAGCTGGGAGTCTTGGAGATATGTGCAGCAGGAACTGACAGTTGTGCCTGGGTGGGTGGGGCAGGTGGTTGTGATTGTTACAGAAGCCCTTGTTTAGTCAGTATCTGTACTTGCGGAATCAGTTGGTGAAGACTGGCTGCTAAATTCATCACTTCCTCTTCTACTCCATCTTGACGCCTGCTGAGAGAGAGTACGTCTGGCTCCTCTACTGTTGCTGTAGCTCTGGGATGTGAAGCCATGGCTTAAGTATTCCGGGGTCTGTGAAAATGTTTGGTGTAGAAGGAGTAGTTCAAATTAATGTCAAGTGCAAGAAATCAGGAAATCCAGGTAGTTCAAATGAATATGAAGACTTATTGCAAGCTTAAGCTCTCTACAAGAATCTGAAGTACTAATGGTCAAAGCAAATTGGCGGTAGAAAAGAGTCAGCGGAATTCAGGGTGGGCTGGATTTAGATCTTTTGTAGACATGAAGAGACTTGAGACTGATGACACATTTGACCCCTCCCTCAGGCTCAGCCTGGTCATCTCCTACAATTTTATTATTTCCAGCACTTCCTTGATCTGCCTTGTTTCTAGAAAATATTTCTGGAGCAGGTATTCTTTGGTCTTCTTGTTCTTCATCTTCTTTTCTTTCATCTTCCAAGACTGAGTGGCTGTGGTTCCTGGCGTCCTGGTATAGTCAGCTGGTTCCATCACTGACTATTGGGAGCGAGATATTGGCCCCCTCAGAGAAGGCTCGCAACTTGGGTGTTCTCCTGGATGCATGGCTGTCCTTGGAAGATCATATGACGGCTGTGGCCAGGGGAGCTTTTTATCAGGTTCGCCTGATATGCCAGTTGAGTCCCTTTCTGGACCAGGATGCCCTGCGCACGGTCACTCATGCCCTCGTCCCATCCTGTCTGGACTACTGTAACGCTCTCTACATGGGGCTCCCCTTGGGGAGCACTCGGAGGCTCCAACTGGTCCAGAATGCAGCCACGCAGGTGATTATGGGGGCGACACGGCGCACCCATGTGACACCTCTCCTGCACGAGCTGCAGTGGCTCCCGGTGGTCTTCCGGGTGCGATTCAAGGTGTTGGTCACCACCTTTAAAGCGCTCCATGGCTTAGGACCAGGGTATATACGAGACCACCTTCTGCCACCAATAGCCTCCCACCGGCCAATACGCTCCCACAGAGTGGGGCTCTTCAGGGTGTTGTCGGCCAAACAATGCCGACTGGCGACACCCAGGGGGAGAGCCTTCTCTGTGGGGGCACCAGCCCTCTGGAATGAGCTGCCCCTAGAGGTTCGCATGATCCCCGACCTGTGTACCTTTTGCCGCGCCCTGAAGGCCCTTTTGTTCCAACAAGCCGGGCTGACCTAATATGAATTTTAAAATGGGTGTATGTTAGTTTTTAATTTTGTGGGCCAAATTTTTATATATTTGTTTTTAAATTGTTTTTAAACTTTGTGAGTTTATATATGTCTTAATATGGCTGTACACCGCCCTGAGTCCTTTGGGAGAAGGGCGGTATAGAAGTTCAATAAAATCTAAATCTAAATCTAAAATGTGTTCTAGCTTGCATCTGATCTTAGCTTGCTGATCTTATTTTATAGCGTGATCTTCCATTTTGGTAGTGCATTGTTTGGCTTTTTTTCTTTGTTGATTTTGTATCCCAGATAGTCAGTTAATACCTGCAGCCGTGCTGTACATTAGTTGGTTTGTTTCTTTGAGTGAGCTGATGCTTATATTTGATACTACAGTATTTTCATCTTTTAATACTTGTATTAGCTTTTTCTTTGGAAGAAGCTTCAATGCAGGCATCCTTATTCTGATGTTTTTGTGCTGTTCTAGATGCTCAGTTATTCTTTGTTTTGGTTCTTTTTTTGGTAGAGGGCTGTGTTCTTTCTCAGAAAAAGACAGAGGAGAAGGTACCTGGTTTGGAAATGAAAATGATTCAATATCTATGCTGTGAAGTCACAGCTGACAGACAGTCCTTTAGCTGTTGTTGGCTTTCATACATACCAAATTCTTCCCAAGAACCGTGATGGCAAACCTTTTGGGCTTGGTGTGTCAAAAATTCAGAAAATGCCTAACTTGACTCTGCTGGGGTATTGTCAACCCCCCCCCCAACAAAAGAGAACAAATTCTCTATTTCTCCCCCCCCACCCCAATCTAGGCTACCCTGAGCAGCAGCACCAAGGCTGGGCCTGAAGTGGAAGCTTGGGTGCCAACTTTAGCCCTAGAGCACCACCGCTGCCACTCAAGGCGACCTTGCACCATTCCTCAAAGGTCCAATTCCCTGTGGCCCAGCACTCCCCAGGATCTGTCATGCATCACTTACCTTCGGGCGATGTTCTCTTTCTGTTGACAGGCCACTGTAGCCTACCTGAGGTTGCTCCAGGTTGCTCAGTGCCTTCATTCTTGAAGCGGCTTTGGAGAGTGTTCTTCTGTGGCCTCCGAAATTCATGCAAAAGCATGTCCTGTTTTCACACGATTTTCAGAGCATGGCTCTTTGGAGCAACTTTCAGAGGCAACATAAGAGCACACCACATTCTCACCCGATCTCTGCAGCCTCCAAAAATGGCACGAGAATAAGTTGTGCTTTCAAGAATAATTATTGTCAGGAGTTGATGAATGTTGACATGTCACCCAAAATGTGGTGTGTCACCTTTGATAAGGTGTCATTACAGGGGTGAAATGTAAAATGTGTTACTACCGGTTCTGTGGGCGTGGCTTGGGGGGGTAATGTGACTGGGTGGGCATGGCCAACTTTTTTTTTTAACTTTTCAAAGCATTTTTTCTAATGCTTTGAAAAGCCTCTGGCAATCAGGCAACACAGCTGGGATCATCAGAGAGGCTTTTTAAAAAATGCTTTGAAAAGCCTCTCTACCGATCAGGCAACTCAGCTGGGATCGCCAGAGACTTTTCAAAGCATTTTTTTTACCACCTCTTTGGCCAAGATGTTGCAGAAAAAAATGCTTTGAAAAGCTTCTGAGGATCCCAGCTGAGTCGCGCGATCACCAGAGGCTTTTTTTTTAATTTTAAAAGCATTTTTTCATTGGAAGAGGTTGTAGAAAAAATGCTTTTAAAAGTAAAAAAAAAAGCCTCTGATGATCGTGCGACTCAGCTGAGCATGGTGGGGGGAAACAGGGATTTTTGCTACCGGTTCTCCGAACCACCCGCCGCCATTGCTACCAGATCAGGCAATCCGGTCCAAACCGGGAGCATTTCACCCCTGTGTCATGGGTTCACCATCACTGAACTAGGATGTTGTAATATATCTGCATAGTATACTGTATGTGCAGATCCAAGGTGTGTGGCCTTTTGCAATTGACAGATGGAAATTTTGTTAATCTAGATTTTCTAAGCTCCATCCAAACTTTTTTGGTATGGCATCCAGTGTGCCAATAACCACTGGTACCACCATGGCCAGTTTATGCCATAATTTTTAAATTTCACTTTTCAGATCTTGATCCTTTGTGATCTTCTCCAATTCTTTGTCTTCTATACTACTATCCCCTGGTATTGCCATATCAATTATCCACACTTTCTTCTTTTCAACCACAGTTATATGTTACAAGCCAAGACTTTATCAGCAGGGTGGATTTGATTTAAATCAACTTGATTTAAATCATAATTTTTAAAAAGCAACTGTCATCTTTGTCTCTCAGCAGCTCCTCCTCTGACCCACTGTTGACTCACCGACAGTCCCAATATTGCAGAATATACAGCCTCATGCTACATAACTAAGCTCCATTTTATGCTGAATAAACTAAATTATTAATGTATCTTAAATAGAAAATCTATCTTTAGATAGATTTTTACTCCAAAAGCATTTTATTAAAATAAATTTGACAAAAATAAAAAAAAATCCGATTTAAATTTAAAAAGTCCGATTTAAATTAAAAAAATGATTTTTAAATTTTTTTTAAAAGAATCATCAATTTTTATCCACCCTGTTTATCAGTCTGTATTTGGAAATCCCACAATATTTTAACCTCCTCATTTTTCAGTGTTCTCACCAATTTTCTGTTACTAACACATGATAATTTTTACAGATATTCTAGTGAACCATTTTGGCAAATGTGTTATGTCATTTATTTAGTTTTTGTGATCTTGTATAAGCTGAGTGTATAGATCTACTGTTTCCTCTGCCTCTTTGCACTATCTGCACTTTGTTTTTGTTTTTTTTATTAAAAAGTTTTAAAAAGAATACAAACATTTTTGTCAGGGCGATGATTGCTCCCATCCTGGCTCTGGGACAATCACACCTCAGATTAGAGGTTGGACCATTGGCTCTCCTTGCAAGCATACTCTGAGAAAACAAACCCGAAGAAGTATTTTCTAAGAAAACTCATTTTATTG
>WNWU01012115.1:96063-127840 GCA_012654045.1 Ptyas mucosa
GCAGTTTGTGGAAGCTTTGGCCTTGCACCAAGCGTTTCAAAACTTTGGGCTTCTGCAGGAATTGTGTGGGAGCATGCATATTCAGAAGAAAAGGCTACTGACCTCAGTCATAGTTCATCGTCTTCAAAAGCAGCTTTACTATCTTCCTGAAGCCTCTCCGAAAGCATTTTTTTAGTTTCTGTTTCTCCCATGGCTGTTTCTCCTAGTCGGGTTGCGGAGGCAAGCGGCCGAAAACTTGAAAACCTCCTTTCTATCTCTTCTTGGTCAGAAGAGGATAAATCAGTTGTAGAGAAAGCTCTGGGCTGCATTTTTCCTTTTTTCTTTTTCTTTGGCATATTAGTAGTGAATTAATTAGCGTTCCTCACTCGCTAAATAATTATCTAGCTAAATTAGCCTAGAGGTCTTATCAAGGTAACAAGCAAGGAAAAAGCCATAATTTGAACCATCCTCTGCTACCAGGTGTCAGGGCGATGATTGATCCCATCCTGGCTCTGGGACAATCACACCTTAGATTAGAGGTTGGACCATTGGCTCTCCTTGCAAGCATACTCTTAGAAAACAAACCCGAAGAAGTATTTTCTAAGAAAACTCATTTTATTGTAAAAGTAAATTAAAAATAACTCTTGCTAACTAAATAGTTACATCTTGGCAAGCGTTCCTGCCAGACCTCTCGGCAAGAGAACAAAGAAGTTAAGATGAAGGCAAGAAAGGAATGTGGAGGATGCGCAGTTAGATACTGATAAGAACTTCTGAGCATCTACGGTAAGTCTATTAGTCCAGAAATGAGAGCTCAGCTGGTAAATACAAGAACGCAGTGACAGAGGTCACAGGGGAGGGGTGGGGGAGTAGCGGTTATTATTAAACAAGGTCTGAGACCAAGGGAGGCCACTGTCCCTCAGACGGCCGGCTGTGAATCCCTCCTTGTGAAATGGGGCCATGGGGTTCAGATGGGTTTGCTGATCACGTACCTGGCTCCCTGCCACGTGGCAACAGCCCTGCCCGAGCTGCTCAACATCATCGCCGCGGTGATGGTTGATACCCCCAGGCTTATGGTCATGGGGGATTTCAACCTGCTGTCCATGGGTGAGACATCTGAGGTGGCTCGGGAGTTCATGGCTTCCATGACAGCTATGGACCTGAACCAGTTAATTCATGGCCCTACCCACACGGGGGGACACACGGTGGATCTGATTTTTGTCTTTGGAAAGTGGTTGAGTGATCTTCAGATAGGGGATATAGTTACCGAGCCCTTGTCATGGTCAGATCACGCTCTCCTTTGTCTCGACCTTTGAACCACTGCACCACGCCGCAGGGAGGCGGAGCCAGTAAGATGGTTCCGCCCCAGGCGCCTGATGGAACCCGATAGGTTTCAGATGGAGCTTGGGCCATTTCCTGAGGCTCTGGCACACGCCTCGACGAGACCTAGTGGCTGCCTGGGATAGGGTGGCCGCTGGAGCTCTGGATCGGGTCGTGCCTTTGTGGCCTCTGACCCGGCACCGATCTCAATTGGCTCCTTGGTTCTCCGAGGAGCTGAGGGAGTTGAAGCGCCGGAAAAGATGCCTAGAGAGTAGTTGGAGGGCCAGTCTTTCTGAATCGGACTGGACACTAGTAAGATCCCATATTAGGAATTACTTAGTGGCGATAAAAGCAGCGAAATGTAGTTATTTTGCTGCTCTTATTGCGTCATCAGATAATCACCCGGCTGCCCTCTTCAGGGTGACCCGCTCCCTGCTCCACCAGGAAGCGCGGGAGGACCCCTTGGAGGGTAGAGCCGAGGATTTTGTTCAGTATCTGCATGACAAAATCACTCAGATTCGAGACGATCTGGACTCTGACTGGGTAGCTCCAGGGGGGATGACTGGGGCAGGTCTTGTGAATGTTATCTGGGATGAGTTTGATCCTGTGACCCCTGAGGACGTGGACAGGATTCTGGGCAGACTGAACACAACCACTTGTTTGTTGGACCCGTGTCCTTCCTGGTTAGTGCTGGCTTCCCAGGAGGTGACACGAGGCTGGCTCCAGGTGATTACAAATGCTTCGCTGGGTGAGGGTGACTTTCCCGCCGCCTTGAAAGAGGCGGTGGTGAGGCCTCTCCTCAAGAAGCCTTCCCTGGACCCGGCAATGTTGGTAAATTATCATCCGGTCTCCAACCTCTGTTTTGTGGCGAAGGTTGTTGAGAGTGTGGTTGCGCAACAGTTTCCCCGGCACCTGGATGAAACGACGTATCTCGATCCGTTCCAGTCGGGCTTCAGACCCGGGTACAGCATGGAAACGGCATTGGTCGCGTTGGTTGATGATCTCTGGAGGGCTCGGGACAGGGGGTGCTCCTCTGTCCTGGTCCTGTTAGATCTCTCAGCGGCTTTTGATACCATCGACTATGGTATCATGCTGCACCCGTTGGAAGAGTTAGGGGTGGGAGGCACTGTGTTGCAGTGGTTCTCCTCCTTTCTCTCTGACCGGTCACAGTCTGTGTTGACAGGGGGGCAGAGGTCGACTCCAAGGCCCCTCATATACGGGGTGCCGCAAGGGTCGGTCCTCTCGCCCCTCCTGTTCAACATTTATGTGAAGCCGCTGGGCAAGATCATCCGTGGTTTTGGGGTGAGATACCGTCAGTACGCTGATGACACCCAGCTGTACATCTCCACCCCAGACCACCCCAACAATGCCCTTGAAGTGATGTCCCGATGTCTGGAGGCCGTGCGGATCTGGATGGGGAGGAATAGGCTCAGGCTCAACCCATCCAAGACTGAGTGGCTGTGGTTTCCAACGTCCCGATATAGTCGGTTGGTGCCATCACTGACTATTGGGGGCGAATCATTGGCCCCCACGGAGAGGGTACGCAACTTGGGCGTCCTCCTGGATTCACGGCTGTCTTTAGAAGAGCACTTGACGGCCGTGACCGGGAGGACTTTTTATCAGGTTCGCCTGATTCGCCAGTTGCATCCCTTTCTAGATCGGGACTCCTTACGCACAGTCACTCATGCCCTTGTCACCTCGCATCTGGACTACTGTAGCGCTCTCTACATGGGGCTCCCCTTGAGGAGCACTGGGAGGCTCCAACTGGTGCAGAGTGCGGCCGCGCGGGTGGTTATGGGAACGATGGGACGTTCCCATGTAACACCTCTCCTGCGCGAGCTGCACTGGCTCCCAGTGGTCTTCCGAGTGCGCTTCAAGGTTTTGGTTATCACCTTTAGAGCGCTCCATGGCTTAGGACCTGGTTATCTACGGGACCGCCTGCTACCACCAATAGCCTCCCACCAGCCAGTACGCTCCCATAGAGAGGGGCTCCTCTGGGTGCCGTCGGCCAAACAATGTCGACTGGCGGCCCCTGGGGGAGAGCCTTCTCTGTGGGGGCACCTACGATCTGGAACGAGCTCCCCCGGAGATACGGACGATCCCGGATCTGCGCACCTTCCATTGTGCGCTTAAGAATTTTTTATTTCATCAAGCCGGCCTGGCCTAAATCTTTTCCCCTGTTAAATGTAAATTTTAATTTGTTTTAAATCATTGGGTATTTTAAATTTGTCTCAGCCAAATTATTTAATTCGTTTTTATTCTATCTTAAATTTTTGTATGTATGTGTCTTTTATTCTGTGGCTGTTCACCGCCCTGAGTCCTTCGGGAGAAGGGCGGTATATAAATTTAATAAAAACAAAAACAAAACAAACAATTTTCTCCCCCCCTCCCAACCCCCTCCCTCACCCATCCCCACCCCCAATCCCACCCTCTTATCCCTCCCCCCTTCCCTTTCCCCCCTCCCCCTAGACTTCCCAGAACAAGCACAGGGTACAGCATTTCCCAAACATAAGGCTAAAATATGCTAACACTATATTAAATTCCAGTTATCCCTAGATCTTTAACTCCTATAACTCTAAACATTATAAACCCACACTATAAACTATCAATTGGGTTACATATTTCATTCATATGCTATTTGAAGCTTCTTAGTCCGATACTTGTTTTGAATATAATCAATCCATCTTCTCCATTCTGATAAGTATCTTTCATTTGAACAGTCTTTCAAATATGCAGAAATTTTTGCCATTTCAGCCAGGTGCACCACTTTTAATGTCCATTCCTCAATGGTGGGTAGAGCTTCCTTCTTCCGGTACTGTGCCACTAGAAACCTAGCAGCAGTTATTACATTTAAAATCAGCTTAGTTTCTATTACCGTACAATCTGTTAAAATTCCCAACAAAAAAAACTGGCGTAAATTTAATCTTTTTCTTTAAAATATTCTGAATAATCCACCATATTTTAATCCAGAAAGCCTTAATTTTCTTACACGTCCACCATATATGATAATACGTAGCATCCTGACAGTCACATCTCCAGCATCTAGGTTGTACATTTGGATACATACCAGCTAATTTTTTGGGGTCTAGATGCCACCTGTAGAACATTTTGTAAAAATTCTCTCTTAAATTCTGCGCTTGTGTAAATCTTACATTTCTAACCCATATACAGTATTTTCCCATGTTTCCAACATTATTACTTCACCTATATTTTGTGACCATTTTATCATACAATCCTTAACTAAATCTTTTTCTGAATCTATTTCCACAAGGGCATTATACAACCTTTTTATGTGCATTTGGCGCTTATCTCTTATTTGTTCAATCAAATTCTCCTCCTGTTGCAAAATACCTACTTTTTGATCTGTTCCCCATCTGGCCTGTAGCTGACCGTACTGAAACCAAGTCTTAACTACTCTTTCTTCTTTTAATTGTTGAATAGGTTTTAATTGAAATCTATTTCCTTCCTTATACAAAAGTTCCTTGTTAAGTAGTCTCATCTTGTTTTTGTTCTACACTTATATTCTCTATCGCGTGTCTGGGTATTGTCCAAATTGGTAATTTATCATTTAATTTATATTGATATTTTTTCCAGACACACAGTAAAGCATTTCTTAGTATGTGACTCTTAAAGGTACTATCTACTTTTTTATTATACAATAAGTAAGCATGCCAGCCATAGACCAGACCGTATCCTTCTATATTTAATATCCTTTCCTCTGTTAAATTTACCCAATCACTAACTGCCGAGAGGGCAGCTGCTTCATAGTACAATCCTAAATTAGGCATTTTAAGATCTCCTCTTTCTCGAGAATCTTGCATTATTTTCTGCTTTACTCGTGGCTTCTTTCCTGCCCAAACAAAAGTATTTATACCCTTTTGCCATTCCTTCAGATTTTTATCATTTTTAAGTATAGGTATCATCTGAAAAAGAAATAAAAACCTTGGTAAAACATTCATCTTTACTGCAGCTATCCTTCCCAGCAAAGATAATTGTATTTTTTTCCAACTTCCCATCTCTATCTGTATTTTTTGCCACAATGATTCATAATTATACTGATATAATTTCATATTCGTACTTAAAATGTTAACCCCTAAGTACTTAACCTTCTTTACTACTTCAAATCCTGTATCCTTTTCCATCTCATCCTTTTGACTTCTCATCATATTTTTATCTATTATCTTTGTTTTGGCTGCATTTATTTTAAAACCAGATACTTGTCCATATACCTTAATTATATCCATCAATGCCATAACTGACTGTACCGGTTGGGTTAGGGTAACAACCAAGTCATCTGCAAATGCCCGTACTTTATACTCAGACTGTCTAATTTTAATTCCCATTATCTTATCCAACCCCCGAATTTTATTCAGCAATATTTCCAATGACAAAGTAAATAACAATGGAGACAAAGGGCAACCTTGCCTTGTACCTTTTTCTATTTTAAAATTATCAGTTAGGCCTCCATTAATTATTATTTGCGCTGTTTGTTCCTGATATATTGCCTTAATAGATTTTATACAGTGTTCTCCAAATTGCATCCTTTCCATTAATTTCAGTAAAAATTGCCAATTCAAACGATCAAACGCTTTCTCTGCATCAAGAAATATTAGCACCGCAGGGACTTGGTTGTTCCTCCCCAAATATTCTAATACATTAACAATATGTCTTACATTACCCTTCATTTGTCTACCACTTATAAAACCTGTTTGGTCATGATGTATCACTTGTTGCATAACTGTCATTAATCTGTTTGCTAAAACTTTGGCAAAGATCTTATAATCTGTATTTAAGAGTGATATAGGTCTGTAATTTGTAGGATCTGTATGGTCTTGACCTTCTTTTGGAATTAAGGAAATAAAAGCTGTCTTCCACGATGGAGGTACCCCACCTCCTTGTTGTATATTATTAAATAATTCCTTCAGTGGTTCAACCATTTCCTCCTGTAAATATTTGTAATAAACAGTTGACAGCCCATCTGTCCCAGGTGATTTACCCACTTTCAGTTGTTTAATTGCAAACAAAACCTCATCTGAAGTTATCAATTGATTTAAACTATCCCTCTGATCCTGTGTTATTGTATAAATATCCTCCCTTTGTAAATATCTGTCTATATCTACATCTTCTATTTTATCAGCAATATACAATCTTGAATAAAATTCTAAAAAGGACTTCTTAATGAACTCTTGCTGATAAACCTCTTTCCCTTTGTATTTTATTTTCTCTATTGTCCTCGAGTTCTGTTTTTTCATAACAGATAGGCTAACCACCTTCCAGGTTTATTTGCATTACAGAAATTATTAGGTTTGGCATATTGTAAACTAGTTGCAGCTTGGTCAGCCATCAACATGTTAAATTGCCCTTTCAGTAAATTAATTACCTCTTTAATTTTTTTATCTGTGGGATTCATTATCAAAGCTTGTTCTTTTTTCTTTATTTCATTTTCCAATAACTTTCTTTTTTCCCCTTGCCTCTTTCTAAATTTATTATTCAAATAAATCAAAATACCTCTCATATATGCCTTACTCGCATCCCACACCATTTCCACAGGGGTACCCTTTTGCATATTTATAACAAAAAAATTCTTTCATAAACCTCTTACACTCTTTTACATTTTCCTGATATCTAAACAAATTTTCATTTAGCCTCCATGACCTCTTAGGTCCCCTTCCATACTCCAATTCCACCCAAACTGGACTGTGATCTGTTAGTGTTCTGGATCAAATCTTCATATTCTTCACCCTAGGAGGAAGATCATTAGTAGTTAAAATAAAATCAATCCTTGAAAAGGATTGGTGTCTGTCTGAAAAAAAAGTAAAATCTTTTTCTGTTGGATTTCTTTCACACCAAATATCTTTCAACTCCCAATCTTCCATCATCTCAAAAAAAGATTTTGGCAATCTTGCTCTCGTTGATTGATTTTGTTTAGGGCCTTTCTTATCTTTTTTAACATCTAAGACTCCATTCCAGTCACCAAGTAAAATACATGATTTATAATTCCATTGTATCAGCTTTAAATGTAAAAGTTTATAAAAATCTTGTTGTTGTTGATTCGGTGCATAAATTCCAATTAAGAGTAGTTTTTCTCCTTTTACTGTAAGTTCAATTGCTAAAAATCTCCCTTGATCGTCTGCTTCAATTAATTTTGCAATTAAGTCTTTTTTCAGATATATAACTATACCATTTTTCTTCTCTGGTGCTGCTGCAACATAATGTACACCTAATCTTGTGTTTATTAAATATTTTTGATCTTGTGTTCTAATATGATTCTCTTGTAAGCAAATTACATCATTTTTAAATTGTTTAAGATAATGAAATATTTTCCTCCTTTTCTGCGCTGAATTCAAACCATTGACATTCCAGGTCAGGAACCTAGTTCCCATCTTTGAACCTCCAAAGTTTTTGGAGCAGTTCCTGATGGTCTTTCTTCATTTGACCTTTAGGTCTGGCTCCTCCCACAACTTCTGTTTTAGTAGTTTCCTGAGTTACCATCTGTAATTGTTGCAATCTTAAATCTTCCTTGCGTTTAGCTGTAGCAGCTCTGGTCTGTCTTTGGTCCTTTGATCCTGTGTAATTTTTAAGGCTTGTTGTAACATTTCTAATGTTAAAATCTGTGGCTCTGTTGGGGGAATAAGGACTTGCAATCTTGATGTATGAACTGGAGAGCTGCCAGCACTTCCAGACCCCTTAGTAGGGACAGTTTTTACAGGTTTTGAGGCCATCTTCCAAAATGGGCTAATCTCCCCCTCCCTCTTTGCCTGTCTGCAGCCAAAAGAGAAGGAAAAGAAAAAATTTCCAAGAAATCAGGAAAAAAAGTCCTTTTTCCTTTTTCTATTTATCTTAATTTGCTACTTAGAAAATCCTCCTTCTTGCATTAACAACGTTACTTTCTTGCCATTACAAAGTCACTTCCCCACAAAAAGAAGAGGCTTAGTCAAACTTTTCTTAACTTTCACTTTCCACACCCATTCAAGCCTCAATCGCCATTTTGTTTCTGCTGTTAATTAGTACTTCCAAAGGAGGCAATGCACAATTGGAGTTAAGTACAAAATACTTGCAGTCTTGTCTTTCCTGGCTTGCCCTGTCTGCTACGGTTTAATATCTCCAGATCAATCCCAAAAAAGCAGATGTGGTCGCGGCGTTTTGCTCTGCTGCTGCAGAGTCGTCCTAGGTCCGGAGCTGCTTGGCAGGTTTCTAGGGAGCTCTCACCCTTTGCACCCCAGAATTTTTTCTAGGGCACTTGGGGAGTTCTACCTGCCCCTGCCTGCTCTTACCTCTCCCCTTTGCCCGGGGAGAGATTTCCCAAGCCACCGGTCAGCGCTTGTCAGCTGTTCCGGTGGCTTTTACGGAGCGAAGGAACGGGTGCTCGAGATCAAGCGTCTTCAACGCGGACGCGGCGCCACCGGACGTCCTGCACTTTGAATCATTTGAAAATGTTTCAGTTCTAGGCTTGATTATATTAGCTTGAATAGCTTGCTCTTGGGCAGTCAAAATCAAACCTTCAGGTTTTTTTTAATGTTTCAATTGTAAGCCATTGCCAGGTTTTATCCTTAACCACTTTTCCCTCAATCCTTTGTAGAAATTGACCATGTAATGCTTTTCCTTGCCAGCATTCTACTTGTGTTTTTATTACATTATTTTTTTCTTTCATTCACATTCAGTAACCTCCAATTTTTAACTTGCATCAATGCTTGTTCTTGGCTGTCTTTTACATAATCAGCCAATCTAAACTATCAATATCACTACGGGGATGTGATGTGTAGTGAATAGCCATCAGTTTTCTTGTTTTGCAGTCCAAACTGTCCAGTTCAACTTGTGTCCAGTTAATAATTCCAGCAGTGTATCATATCACCATACCATATCTGGTATGGCCCAGATATTGATGGCTTTGATTGTGTTTCACCATTCAATTTTGTCTTTAGCACTTTTCTCATTGTTTGGATGTATTCTTTACTAATCACATTTTTAACTTGTCCATGTTTGGAAAAGAGCCATGGTGGCACAGTGATTACAATGCAGTACTGCAGGCTAACTCACTGCTCACTCCAGGAGTTTGATTCTGAATGGCTCAAGGTTGACTCAGATTGTTGGGGGCAATATGCTGACTCTGTAAAACGATGAAGCGGCATATAAATCTAAATGCTATTGTCAGGGTAAATGTCTAACATTGTTATAATCACCGGCCCAGGGTCATGTAAGGGTTAACCAACCACATATCTCATCATCCTCTTAACCACTCCTTACCTTCTGACTCCTCCCCCTGTGTATAAAAGGCTCTCTCCACGTGGAGACCAGCAGTTCCAGATGTGTACCTGTAAGAGAAGGACAAGAAGTCAGTTGCTGTTATACTGAATGGGCCTAATCTTAACATAGGCCTAGAATAAAAGGATTCTTGAAAAGACTACTTTGTATCTCAAGTTATTGGGTGAGATCCATCCCTTCACAATATGGTAGCAGAGGATGGTTACCCATAACTCCGAATAATGACTGAACCAACTGTTTACTCCGGAAAGAAGAACAGAGTAAACACAAGATCAGTCACCAGGCAGATGGCTGCACAACTCACCCCCAAAGGCGCTGCAGCAAGAACCACAACAACTGACAGTGAGTACCCCGGCGACATGGACTCACTGGGCAGAAACGAGGGACAACGCGAGGAAGCAAGGGGCTGCGAACAAGAGACGCCGCAAAAAGAGAACCGGCTCAGAGAATCCATTATGAAACTAATGGAAGCGCCCACAAGCGAAGAAGACCTCGTCGCGAAACTCCAGGGTCTCCTCAGGAACCATGGAACAGCGATCGAGGCCCCAGAACTGATCCAAGAAGACACCGCGCCGGTAAGAGACAGGCCGGCTCAGTCGGACGACCTAGAGCCAGCCAAATCTATTTTCGCGCCTTCCTCCCGGCGGCCATCTTGGAATGGCCATCAACCAATAGAAAGCCGGGGTTTGAATTTAATGGTGCGAAACAGCCTAGACCCCGAAATGGATAGGGGACAACCCGGGGACAACAACAAAGGACAACCACAAAACGATCGAAGCTCGCCTACCGAGCTCTAAATTGAAAAGGCCCTAGAAATGCTAGCGGCTGCGCTAGGCCCCACCTTCAGACCTACCGCACAAGCCGCTGGCCAAGGAGAAAACCCCGAAAGACCAAGGGCAGATGAGAGAGCAATCACCGCCTGCCTCGACCACCGATTAACGGTAGTCACCACGCCACCACCACGACAAGCAACGACCACGCCGCGCCACCCGACACCAACCCAAGCTGCGACAGAGGGAGACCAGGCCGAATACTCACCGATCCTGCGTCCAACCGCCGGGATTCTCAACTCGTCCGGGATCCAGCACCCACGGATCAGGATCCGCCGCCACCACCGATGGACTGATGGACCCGTGGAGACCTAACCCGCCGTCTGTTGCTTCCAGCCGAGCATCCAGAGAAAGGCCAGCTGCATGGAGGGAGACCCAAACGTCCAACGCCCAGCCCAGGTTCTCCAGGGGCGGGCCCGACTTTCACCCAGCAGGCCTGGGCCTACAGCAAGGAGCCACGGCCAGAAGCTCCTCACCCGACGACATCCAATGCCGAATGAGCCTCGCGCATGCTCAATCGCCACCTGTAACAAGAGGAACAGTGAACATAGAGACAAGTCAGTTCAGACTAGCATCAAACATACCATTGCCTTATTGCGAGTTCAGTCACATCCTGGACCATGGACAGCTACCTTCAGTAAGTAGCTATTATAGCAATTCTGGGTCAATGACTATTAATCTACCTAAATTACAGATAGATGGAGGGAACCTCATAGAATGGAGTCAACAGTTGCAAGTTGCTTTTATGAAGGAAAATGCAGTTTTTCTAATTAATAGACCTCCACAAAAACCTTGGTTGTTAGAAATTGACTGTGTTCATCACAAGGCTTTTTATATATTGTTAACAACCATTCCTTCCACTATGTATCCCACTATTGGTAACAATCTAACTGTGTCTGAGGTAATACAAAAATTATACAGCCTGTTCTACAGTCAGAGTAGGGCCACAACAACAAGAATTTCTAGGGAATTCCACTCAGCTAGACTTAGAACAGGGGTTCCCATGAGCGAGCACATATTAAAATTAAATGCAACCAGGGCCGAGCTCATGCAGAGAGGAGAAATAATAACAGAAGAAAGTATGATGAGTATCATCATCAGTTCACTAGATAGCAGCTGGGACAACTTCGTAACTCAGCTGGATAGTCTCAGCTTAGAACACCTGTCCCTAGGCATACTCACAAATAGGTTAATAGCCAAGGATAGCCTGAGGAGGGACCGCCATCTATCCAGGAGGGAGCCTAGACAAATAAAGAAAGTTGAATTTCAAGATAGGGCAAGGAACACCCCAGAGTGCTTCTCATGTGGGTCCAGGAATCATCTAAAAAGGGACTGCCCCAGGAACTACAGGGACAGAGGCCACAGCGATGGCAGAGGGAGGTGGTCACTAGAGCACAGGCCTTTCAAGGAGCGTGGGCGTGGGTGGTCACCCAATCCCAGAAGACAACATGAACGCAGGGATAGCTCTAGGGACAGCTACCCAGGCTCCATGTATGGTTTTAGATGTGATAATCCAGACACCAAACAGGAGATAAGGAAGGACATGTGGCTCTTGGATTCGGGGGCTACTGACCACACAACGTATAACCCGAGGCTATTCAATTTGCTCACCGAGACAGACTTCAAGTTGAGGGTAGCTAACCAGAGTAGTGTCCAAGTAGTGGGGAAGGGGAACGTACACATCCCACAAATTGGAGAAATAGAGGAGGTATTATATGTACCTGAGATACTCCATAATGTATTATCCACCACCAAGCTCACGCAAGGGACAGACAAAGAAATAGTGTTCAGGGATGGGGAAGCCCATGTATTCAAACAAGGAAATGAGATCGGGGAGGTAACTATACTGGAGGGACTACCCTATTTCACGCCTGGCACGAGGAACGAAGGAAGCATCAACACAAGCACAATAAATGGGAAAGAGGGAGACACTGAATCAGAGGGGGTACACCAGGGGATAACCAACCGTAAGCAACCTAGTAAAAAGGTTGTTTCTATTGGAAAACCCATGCATGATAACTGTGCCCACCTCCTCCACAGAAGGCTGGGACACATCAGCTTCCCTGTTGTAAAGAAAATGCTAGAGTGTACTGAAGGACTTAAAGTAAAAAACTGTGAAAACTACTTAGAGTGTTCAGTCTGTAAGCGTTCAAAGATTAAGGTTAAGGCTAGGCCTAAAAAGTCAGAACGAACCACCGAGTCTCCCTTCCAGCTCGTACATATGGACTTAGTAGGACCATTGAGGCCATCTATCAGGCATAGAAAAAGATTCTTTCTAACTATTGTAGATGATTACAGCAGATATGGGTACGTCTACTCACTTAGACACAAGAGCGAAGTACCACAAAGATTCAAAGAATTCCACAAAAGAATAGAGTTACAACACAACACAAAAATAAAACAAATAATGACCGACAGGGGGTCAGAATTTATGGCCAAAGAATTCACAAAATGGCTGAGGGAGCAGGGTATAGCGCATTATTCCACATCGCCTTTTTTGCCATTCCAAAATGGAGTCTCAGAGAGAAAAAATGGGGTGCTCCAAACCATGATGAGGTGCGTTTTGGAGGACGCAGGACTGGGACAATCTTTTTGGTCCGAAGCGCTGCACTATTCTAACTACACACTAAACAGGTTGTGGTCAAGCTCAATTAACAAAACACCATATGAAATGCTATATAAGAGAAAACCCAACCTGGCCCACCTACATATATTCGGTGCTCCAGCAGGTGTCCACATCCCCAGGCAACTGAGAAGGAAAGGGGAAAAAATATCCAAGAGGTTAAAATTCGTAGGGTATGAGCCAGGAACGAAAGGGTACAGGTTCATAGACAGCAACAACAGGTTTATAGTCTTCAGGTCCGCTGACTTCCACGAGAACTCAAACTGGTCAAGGCTCCACTCCAACGACATCCTCACCAGCATAGGCACACACGACCATGGCCAGAGGGAAGAAGAAATAACCACGGAGAAAATAAAGGGGGCAAAAATAGACAAAACCAAAAATCACAGAATATGCACAAAAGAGTGGAAGGAAGGACACCCTACTCTGAACTTGGACAGCCTAACAAACAAAGAGGCCGAACGCATGCACGAGTCAGACACCCCCTCAAGTAGACCTATAAGAGGAAATAGAAATAAGCTACCAAAGAGACTAGAGGACTATGTAATGACCATATGAAATGGCAATGTCACACCTAGCTCCTATGAGGACATACTTAACCTCCCACAAGAAGAGAGAGAAAAATGGAAATTAGCTATGGAAAAGGAAATGGACAGCCTCAAAGACCTAAATGTGTACTCACCAGCCCAAGTACCAGAACACAAGAAACCAATTGGGACCAAATGGGCGTTCAGGGTCAAAACACTGGAGGACAACAAAGCGCTGTACAAAGCAAGGCTGGTCGCACAAGGGTTTGCCCAGAGATACCCAGAGGACTACACTGACACCTACTCACCTACCGTCAGAGCTGAGAGTGTCAAAAGTGCACTAGTTATAGCAACTGTTCTGGGACTTGAAGTATTCCAGTTTGATGTGCAGACCGCATATCTCCATGCAGAACTGGACAAGGAGATACACGTTAAGGCGCCTCCAGGATACAACAAAGGGGAGAACAGCACTTGGCTCCTAAATAAGAGTTTGTATGGACTTAAGCAATCGGGCAAGAGGTGGTACGACTGCTTAGCTAAAGCTCTCAACTCCATGGGTTTTACAGCCACCTCAGCTGATAAATGTTTCCTTATAAAAAGAGAAAATGACTTATTTGAGGGCATACTTGTCTACGTGGATGATATCCTGTACATAGGCAAACACAAGGATAAATGTGATAAATTTGCCACTGAATTGGGAAGCCACTTCTCCCTAAAATCACTAGGTAAAATTGACAAATACCTAGGAGTACACGTAACCAAGACTGATGAAGGATTCAGACTTTCACAAAAAGAAAAAATCACTGAGCTACTATCCAAATGCAACATGTCAGAGGCGAAGCCCAGTGATACGCCCATGCAGCCAGACTTTCTAAAAAGTATGTACGATGAATCCGAACCCTTCAACAACAACAAGCTGTACAGGTCTACCATAGGGTCGCTATTGTACATAGCCAATTGGAATAGACCCGACATCGCTCTGGCTGTCAACGTACTATCCAGACACATGAGCAAGCCTACTTCCTTTCACTGGGACGCCATCAAGAGGTTACTCAGATACCTCAAATACAGCATCAATGCACAATTTTGCATTGAACCAGAGACATCAACTAAACCAAGACTGACCTGTTACACTGACGCTGACTGGGTGGGAGACGTCAAAAGCCGAAAAAGCACCTCAGGTTATGTACTGTTTCTCAATGGTAGTCCCATCCATTGGTACACAGGAAAACAGAAACTGGTAGCCACTTCCACTACAGAGGCAGAGTTTGTCTGTCTATCCAAGGCAGCAAATAACCTGGTATGGTTTGACGACTTACTTAATGACATTTGGGGTGAACCACCATACCCAATAATTATACACGAAGACAACAAGGCTGCCATAAAGATATCAAAGGCCGATGCTGTAGGACAACGATCAAGGCACATTGATATCAAATGCAAACATGTTAGGCAGTTCTCAGAGATAGGTTTCATTAAAGCTGTGCATTGTGACACCGAGGAGCAAATCACTGATATACTAACTAAACCCCTACCGCACAAGCAACACTCATACCTCATGTCTAAGATATGTGTTCATATGTAAATTATGTACATGATGCATATGTATGTATATATTGTGTATCTGTATTCAGTTAGACATTTAGAGGGGGGTTTGTCAGGGTAAATGTCTAACATTGTTATAATCACCGGCCCAGGGTCATGTAAGGGTTAACCAACCACATATCCCATCATCCCCTTAACCACTCTTTACCTTCTGACTCCTCCCCCTGTGTATAAAAGGCTCTCTCCACGTGGAGACCAGCAGTTCCAGATGTGTACCTGTAAGAGAAGGACAAGAAGTCAGTTGCTGTTATACTGAATGGGCCTAATCTTAACATAGGCCCAGAATAAAAGGATTCTTGAAAAGACTACTTTGTATCTCGAATTATTGGGTCAGATCCATCCCTTCACAGCTATTGCTATGTGCTATGAGCTGTGGTGGCACAGTGGTTAGATTGCAGTATTGCAGGCTACTTCTGCTGACTGCCGATTGCCAGCAGTTTGGCAATTCAAATCTCACCAGGCTCAAGGTTGACTCAGCCTTCCATCCTTCTGAGGTCGGTAAAATAAGGACCCAGGTTGTTGGGGGCAATATGCTAACTCTGTAAACCGCTTAGAGAGGGCTGTAAAGCACTGTGAAGCAGTATATAAGTCTAAGTGCTATTGCTATTGATGTTATCCAACTGTAAAATGCTCAGATACTTCTAGGCTTCATCCTGGTGGCTCTTGATGGTTTGGCCATTTTAATTCCATTACTATTCATGACTTCATCTCAATTTATTGCTACTGCAGCACATTTCTCTAGGCCAAATTACATTGCTGTATTTGTGCTAAACATTCTTACCATATTTGTCAATGACTGACAATAATTTCTGATTTTCCATAAAGCTTCAGATCATCCATATAAAGCAAATGTGAGATTTTATTAGCATTTTTTGCTGTTAAGTAGGGTGGATTTGATTTAAATCAACTCGATTTAAACCATAATTTTTAAACAGCACCTGTCATCTCTGTCCTGCAGCGACTCCTCCTCTGACCCACTGTTGACTCACCGACAGTCCCATTCACTTTAATGGGACAGCTGGTGATGCGGCAATGACACAACAAGGTGAGGGATGTGGCTGGCAGCAGATGAGTGGATGCCCGCTAACAGGCGCTGCCATGATGGATCTGAAATTTATTTATTTAATTTTTATACCGCCCTTCTCCCGAAGGACTCAGGGCGGTGCATAGCCAAGAATAAAAACGAACATATATAAAATTTAAAACAGTTTAAAAGGAATTAAATAATTTGGCCCATTTCAATTAAGACAAAGACAACCCATATAACTTAAAATTGATCTTGGTATTCAGGCCAGCCCAGCTTGTTGAAACAACAGCGTCTTGAGGGCACGACGAAAGGTGCGTAGGTCAGGGATCATCCGTAAATCCCGGGGCAATTCGTTCCAGAGGGCAGGTGCCCCCACAGGTGCTCTTTATATTTAAGGACTCATTCTTGCAGGTTGTTAGAATCTTTAATATTATTATTTGCAAACAAAATGAAGGTTTTCCTATTTGGCTTGCAGAGCTTGGATTCATTGAATGAGTTTACCAAAAATGTAAATATTGCAAAATATACAGCCTCATGCTACATAACTAAGCTCCATTTCATGCTGAATAAACTAAATTATTAATGTATCTTAAATAGAAAACCATCTTTAGATAGATTTTTACTCCAAAAGCATTTTATTAAAATAAATTTGATAAAAATAAAAAATCTGATTTTTTTTATTATTTTTTTTTAAATCATCTATTTTTATCCACCCTGCTGTCAAGTATTATTTACCACCTCCCTTCACCTATTGTTTTGTGCTGTGACACTACATCTAAGGAGAGTTTCTCTTGGACCTGAGGAAACATAACTACATTAAACTTTGTAAAAGAAGCCAGTGCATATTTTTTATCTTTTAGGGTAATACAGCAGGGTATCACATTAGTTGAAAAGAATTGTTTTGCTAATCTATCCGCCCTCCTACTTAATAGGCCTGTTCAACTTCAAAGGTTTTTTTTCCTCCCCAGGAAACATCCTCTTGGTAAACGGTACTGCATGTGGTGAAATTAAAATCACTGACTTCGGCCTTTCAAAAATCATGGATGATGACAGTTACAATTCAGTTGATGGCATGGAGCTGACATCACAAGGGGCTGGTACATACTGGTGGGTATATAATTTGCTTTTTGTCTTGCACATTCCATAATATTCTAAGGGTACCTGTCATTAAAACTTGAGGAAAAACAGAGAAAGGCATACATTTTGCCAAAAATAGATTTTTGTAAAGTGGGAGTAATAGTGAAGACAGTAAATTCAACAAAGTATATTGTGATCATTCTTTTCAGAGGAAATTGGGTCTCTTAGGGATATGTAAATCAATTCAGGAACAGTACATTCTAGAGAACCTCAGAACATTCTATTCCTAAATAAGTGAGTTTTGTACTTCCTTTGTTTTCCCTACTCATTTACTGGTCTGACCTATTGAAAATATTATTTCAAAAGATGAGATGCACATAAATATCCAAGGGACCTTCCTTGTAAAATCTATAGCAGAGTCCTTCTTAATGATTCCTGGTTTCAAAGACTCATTTGGATATGTGAGAAGGCAACGAGGCATCTCTTGCCTCGTTACCAAACCATGGAAACCCAGACAACAGAAAAACTATCCTGAGAATATTTTAAGTATATTTATATATATATATATATATGTATATATATATATATATATATATATATATATATGTATATATGTATGTTTTCTGAGGTTTTCGCGGGTGTTTGTATGTAGGTCTTTGGTTATTCGGGTTTTCTCCCGCGTAAAATTGGAAGTGTCTTGGCGACGTTTCGACGAAGTCTCATTCGTCATCTTCAGGCTGGTGTTCTCGGCTTCGTGCTTCCAGGAGCAATGTGTGATCGCAGCTGTTTCCTCCTTTTAACTGCCAGTGTCCCCAGCTCAAATCCCCCTGCAACTCAGACTAACCCAAGCACAGCCAAGCCCCCACCCAAACAGAGCACACCCCCATCCAATCAGAGCACAGCCAGGCCCCCAACCAATCAAAGCACACCTCCAACCAATCAGAACACAGCCATGCTCCCACCCAATCAGCTCCCACCCCCACTGGCAGTTAAAAGGAGGAAACAGCTGCGATCACACATTGCTCCTGGAAGCACGAAGCCGAGAACACCAGCCTGAAGATGACGAATGAGACTTCGTCGAAACGTCGCCAAGACACTTCCAATTTTACGCGGGAGAAAACCCGAATAACCAAAGACATACATACATACATACATACATACATACATATATATATTGCAAAAGACATACTTATTTCTGTGTATTTTTACTATGGAAATTAATTTAAAAAAATAAAAAAATGAATATTTTTTCTCTAGAATGGCTAGTAGGTAGGAGAATCAGTATAACCTATAACCCCACCTAACTTTGTAGACCTGGAACAAAAAATTGAGGGAGTGAGAACTTATTTCAAGATCCCAGTATTTCCTTTTGTGGAATGTTTTAAAGACCCTATTTTATCTGAGATAAAACTACAGAGCACTTGATATTTTGTTTCAAAGTTGAAAACTCATAACTTCCATTTCAAGTTCAGAGCATATTGTCCACTTTTGACACATGTTCGACTGCAGCTGTCACATACCAGAATGATTGTAGTGCACCACTTCTGAAGGGCACCTTCTCTGAGAATCCTGAACTGGGTAATGAGGTGTACATTATAGGTAACCACTGGTACAGCATCTACTTCACAAGAAAAGACCAGATCAGCAGTTCTGTACTGATGGTAGCTTACCTGAAATACAAGGTACATGATCTTTTGCTTGACCTGAACAAGTAAGCATACTGCAAGATCTGGGCTGTCTAAAGACCACTTGAGATACGTATTTTTTTTCTATGCACATTGAAGTTACATTTCCCTTTCCTTGTAAACCAACAAATTAGGTGAAACAGCATGCTTGAGAACTGTTATGTACGGATTGGCTAGAATCTACATAAATTTTCATGCTCGCCACAGATTGGCTAGAATCTACATAAGGTTTCATGCTCACCGCTGATGGGCTGTCCGGACCGTGGGAGATTTAACCTGCTGTCATTGGCCGGCTGGTCTGCCTGGAGCTCCTTAAGAAGGCGAGTTCCGGCAGCCCAGCCAGCAGAGCGCAGTCACATTTTGCTGGAAATAAAAAGGTGCTGAATTCACAAACGACTCTTGCCTGTTGCCTTGCGCTGATCTAACACTGGCGACGAAGGACAAAAAGGGACCTGAGAACCTCCTCGTGAACCACGCAGCTGTCTTGGAACAAGGACCTCCGACCACCTGCACGAATGGCATCGCAAGTATCACCGGCCCCAGCGATCTTCGACCCACAGACGGAAGACTGGCACACATACATGGGCCGGTTCAGAATGTTCCTGGAGGCCAACAATTACCAGGACAGGCCGGACAACAGGAAGCGAGCGTTATTCCTGACCTACTGCAGCACCAAGATCTACAAAATGTCACAGACGCTGATCGCCCCAGCAGATGTGGAGACTGTCACCTGGGCCACCCTGCAACGTGCCCTGGAAGACCACTATGCACCATCCGCCACCCCCATGGTCAGCCAAAATGAGTTTTACCACCGGTGCCAACGAGAGGGAGAAACCATCAATGATTTTGTGGCCAGCCTCCAGGAGATCAGTACCAGCTGCAAGTTCATAAATCCCGAAGAAATGATGAAGGACCGGATCATCCTGGGGATGAGGGACCTCGCTCTACAAAAGAAACTGTTGATAAGGAGAGGGGTCTCTTTCAAGGATGTTGTCGAGGCCAGGGCTGCAGAATCATCAGACAACTTGGTGGCAAATGTAAGGAAGACCAGCGGGGTGCACCACACATACCGGGAGCCCGACTGGTCAACCAAAGTCCCTGAGTACGATGACGACACAGACGACACCATCCACCGCGTGTACCCAGAAAAGCGGCAGAACCCCAGGGACGCGGAGAGCAGGCAGCCACATTGCCCGGGCTGCATGGGTTTCCACACAAGGGTGGCTTGCCATTTCGTGGACGCAACATGCCACCGATGCCAAAGAAAAGGCCACATTGCCGAAGCCTGCAAAGCGCCCCAACCCATTCCCTTTCAGCCAAAGCCTATAGCCCCGTCAGGAAGACCAGGGAACCCTAGAGCTGGCCAACAACGGAACAGATGAA
Organism: Ptyas mucosa; assembly: GCA_012654045.1. Classification (NCBI taxonomy): domain Eukaryota; kingdom Metazoa; phylum Chordata; class Lepidosauria; order Squamata; family Colubridae; genus Ptyas; species Ptyas mucosa. The sequence goes on from WNWU01012115.1 coordinate 116,379, forward strand.
GAGAGGACCAATACCAAGCTCCCAGAGAAATCCATCACACAACCGTGGGACACACAGATGCATATGAGCAGGAGAAATACCACGCAGTCGTGAACATTGAAGGGGAACCATGTAAAATGGAGCTGGACACAGGGTCATATTTTACAATAGTATCCTGGCAAACAATCAAGAAGTTGAACCCAGCCACAAGCAGGAAGTTTCTGAAGCCACCAAATGTCCGCCTGAATGACTATCAAGGGAACCGGATAGAGGTACTAGGCAGAATGGAGGTCAAAGTAACGCTCCACAAGTTCCAGGGCCGGCTGCCGCTCACGGTCGTTGACAGCCACCGGCCATCACTGCTGGGAGTAGAATGGTTTAAATCCCTGGGCCTGGACATCACCGGACTGCACAGTGTAACCACCCACGAACTGGACCAGCTGTTGGCAGAGTTTGTGGACGTTTTCGACAAGGGCCTAGGTAAATATACGAGGAAACCCATTTCATTTAACCTAGACCCCCATGTGACCCCCTTCAGGCTCAAACCCCATAGGTTACCATTTGCTTTGTGGCCCAAGGTCAAGGAACAATTAGACAAGCTCATTGCCCAGGGAATCCTCGTGCCAATCGACCATGCAGTGTGGGAGACACCCATAGTCACCCCCGTGAAGCAAGATGGGTCCGTCCGCATCTGCGCGGATTATAAGTGTACACTGAACAAGGCCCTCCAGCAGAGTGCGTACCCAGTGCCCGTGGTGCAACATCTGTTGCATTCCCTAGGAAGCGGGAAAATATTCGCCAAGCTGGACCTTGCCCAGGCCTATCAGCAGCTGCCAGTAGATGAAGCCATCGCTGAAGCACAAACCATAGTGACTCACAGGGGGGCATTTAAATGTACCAGGTTGCAGTTTGGGGTCAGCGTACCACAGGACTTTTCCAGTGCCTAATGGAGCGGCTACTGCACGGGATCCCAGGAGTGGTGCCATACTTTGATGACGTTTTGATATCAGGGGAGTCAATAGGCCAATTGATGGAACGCGTGCGTGGAACCTTGGGGAGGTTCCAGAAAAAAGGACTCAAAGTGAACCCTAATAGACTTCCGGTGGCTCCGCCGGCACCAAAAGACGCTCCTCTGTGAGTGCCAGCCCCGGGATTCCGTTAGAGCCAAAAATCAGCTGTCTAGCGGCTTGAAAATTCCCCCTGGGTGAAAGGGGGAAAAGAGAGCCAACAGGTGTGGGTAGAGCTCCCCAAGAGCCCCAGGTTTCTTTTTAAATCTGGGGCGTAAAGGGTGAGAGCTCCCTAGGAAGCCCGTCACTGCTCCGGACCCGGGATGTTTCTGCTTTAAGCAGAACTAGGTGTCGCGACCACCCCAGCAACTCAATTTTAAAGAAAGAAAAGATTTTGGACTTGAAAGGTGGCAGAGCAAATACAGGAGAAACTAAAATTGCAAGTACTAAACTTTAACTCTGAAAAGTCTATTGCTTCCCTTTGAATTTCTATGGGAGAAAGGGAAAGTAAGATGGCGATTGACTCTAACGGGGCATGACGAAGTGAAAGTTAGATACAAGTATTATGTAGTGCTGAAAGCCCCTGTTTAAAAGAAGAGGACTTTATCTTAAAAAGAGAAGGATTTTATTTTTAAAAATTCAAAATAAAAAAAAAAGACTTGTACCACTTAAGGATTGGAATAATTGACTTAGTTGCTGGAAAAGTATAAAGTGATAGTTTTATTGGGGAAAAAATGGCTGGCTTTTTTGAAAGTGTTGAAGGCTCTCCACTATATACATCAACTAATACACAAATACTGACTGTGGATCTCTTTAAAGAAGTTTTAGAATCATTTACTTCTGCGTTAGTGGAAAGAGTGGAAGGGTCTTTTAAGAAGGATTTTACTCAAATTCGAAATAAGGATACAAGTGAAGATACTGTATCGGTATCCCAGTTGCCAAATAACAATGAGTTGCTGAATGAAGAGGTCGAAGAAACAACCCAGTTCAATGTGCCTTTGAAAAATGAAATGGATGTTTTTCAAATTAAGAAGGAAAGGCAGAGAGGTTTGAAGGAATGTAACCAGGAAATATCCAGAGAGATTTTCCCAGAGGCTTTGATACAGATAACTGGAAAATTGTCAGGAGGCGCTGGGATTTCTTATATAAGAAGGAAGATTCGAAGCGGAATTTTACAACCTTTCTACAAAAATGGACTCCCAATCGTAGTTAAAGAGAGACTGAAGAAGAAGGTTTGCAAAAAAGCCAGGAAAAAATGGAGATGGAAAAATTACAATCCTCTCTATGGGGAAGGATAGTAATAGAGAAAATGATGGTTATATTTGTATTTAGGGACATGATTTGTTCAAAAGTTATATTATAGTGAAAATGAATGATTTACCTGTATTTAAGGACATGATTTGCTTGGAAAAGTTATATTAAGGGAAGTTATGTTTGAATTGTTATGGGTTACTGTCTAAACTTTCACTTTTGTTTTGAAGTATATTAATATTAAGGGATATTATTTATTTACTTTTAGCTTTTTGAAAAGCTATATTTCAAGGAATGTTTTGTTGAAAAATTTATACAAGTTTATGGGTTAAAAGAAAAATATTGTGGGCGCAAAAGTTGTGGACAGTGTAGATTACTTAATATAAGTTTATGGGTTAGAAGAAGGATATTGTTTAAACCCTTATACTTTGTTTCAAGTTACATTTATATTATATCAAGCAATGTTTTGTTGAGGAATAAATATAAACTTGTGGTTATATAAGTGGTGCAAGGGTTGAGGGAAGGTTTTCACAATATTTCTCATAGATATTATATAATGAAGATGTTATTTGATTATATGTAGTGGATTTATAGAGACTAAGATGAATAAGTTTATGTAAAGTTATTAAGCAGGGAATGTTTTCAGGAAGAATTAACATAAGCCTATGGGGGGAAAAAATAAGGTTTTTATAATATATTTCATTCGAAATTGGTTAAAATATTTTGTCAATGTTTTAATAACTGTATTTGGGCTTTGATCTTGTAATGTTGGAAGAAAGAAGAGTTGCTTATTACTGAAGAATGGATAAGAACGAAGATGGATTGATTACCTTCAAGCAATAATTGGTTTAAATAGTTATATTTAGATATGAACAAGGGGAGTTAAAGTGCAAGAAGGAGATTAATCCACAGATAGTTAGCTTAGGTTTTTGTTTTGTTTTTTGTATGTTCGTCAAATGATATACCCTGTATTTGCTCTGGGAAGTCCGGGAGGGGGGAGGGGGGATAGGAGGGGGGAGGAGGGAAGGGAAAATATGTGTAAAACTTTTTAAAACTTTTCAATAAAAAAAATGTGAACCCTAATAAATGCAAAATTGGCGTAAGGCAGGTAGAGTTCCTGGGCTACCTAATAGATGGATTGGGCATCCACCCAACTGACAGCAAGATGAAAGCCATTAAGAACGCCCCCACCCCGAAGAATAAGGCAGAACTGCAAGCCTTCTTGGGACTGTTAAACTTTTACAGCACATTTTTACAACAGAAGGCCACCATTGCTGAACTGCTCCACAACCTCCTGGGGAAGACGACACCATGGACCTGGGGATGGAGGGAAGACCAAGCTTTTGCAGCAGTGAAAGACCTCCTCTCATCTGACAGCGTCCTGATCCAATATAACCACACGTTGCCGGTTCGGATCACCTGTGACGCCTCCCCTTTCAGAGTTGGGGTGGTCCTCAGCCACCGCCTACCAGACGGAATGGAAGCACCGATAGTATACTACTCCAAGACCCTGTCATCAGCCGAGCGCAACTACAGCCAGATTGATAAGGAGGTCTTGGCCGTGGTGGCAGGGATCAAGCGGTTCCACGAGTATGTATACGGTAGGCATTTCGAGATTGTAACCAACCATAAGCCCCTATTAGGACTCCTCGCCGGTAACCAACAAACCCCGCCATACATGTCCCTGAGGATGACCAGATGGGCCATTTTCCTCACGGCGTACAACTACGAGCTGATCCACCGCCCTGGCAAAGACATCAGCCACGCCGACGCTCTCAGTCGCTACCCGCTGCCAGAATTGGTGGAAGACCCCGCACCCACTGCCCAAGTGCTGTTGATCGACATCGACCCGGCCAGCCCAGTGACCTCCAGAGACATCGCTGAACACACCCAAAAAGACAAAACGTTAAGAAAGGTTCTGAACTGGGTGTTGAGGGGGTGGCCACAGGAGAACCTGGAGGAGGAGTTCAAGAGTTACCACAGCAAGCAAACCAAACTGTCAACCATTAAGGGCTGTTTGCTGTGGGGAGAAAGGGTTGTCGTTCCCCAAAAGCTTCGGAGGCGCGCCATGGACGCCCTGCACGTGGGCCACCCTGGGATCGTGAGGATGAAGGCGTTAGCCCGGAGCTACATCTGGTGGCCCCAGATGGACAAGGACATTACCGAGTGGGTGGCCACCTGCAAACCCTGCCAGGGGACGCAACCAGTGCCACCATGGGCACCCACTCAGGAATGGGAAGTGGTAGAAGGACAGATGTTCCTGATTGTCGTGGACGCATACTCCAAGTGGCTAGAGGTGATCATCATGCAGACAACCACAACAGAAGCCACCATCCGAGCCCTCCAACGGCTGTTCGCCACCCACGGTCTACCCTACGTCCTGGTTTCCGATAACGGCCCACAACTGACAGCCAAGACCATGGAGGCATTCTTCGCAGAGCAAGGGATCCGGCACATACTCATCTCTCCGTTCCACTCAGCAAGCAACGGGCAGGCCGAGTGCATGGTGAGACTAACCAAGGAAACCCTCACCCGAATGGGCCCAGGGAATTGGCAGGAAAAAGTCGACCAGTTCCTCCTCGCTCAACACATCACCCCCCATGCGACCAGCAACAAAAGCCCAGCGGAGTTGCTGATGGAAAGAAGGCTGAGGTCGCAACTTGACCGATACCACCCAGACTACCTTCCTGAGACCCCCTTGGACTCCGCACGGCCCCCGCGGGCATTCAACGTACAGGACTGGGTATTCACACACAACTATGCAGGGTACCCGACCTGGCTGGTGGGCCAAGTCATGGCTGTCACTGGCCCCAAGTCATACCGCATTGAGCTGGAGGACAGACAGATCTGGAGGAGGCATATCGACCAACTCAGACACCGCCTGGGGGACACCGAGCTGAGGAACCAGAGTGACTGGACCGCGACCAGAGAGCCAGAGCAGCAATCGCAGAACCTGAGGTCTCCACCCCGAGGAGCACGCTCAACTGCCAGCCGGGAAGCAGATGAGCTGGAACCAGGCCTACCCGGTGTCCCAACAGGGGGACTACTCGCCAACCAGAGCCGCGACCATTCCTCTGGGATCGAGGGCATCCAGCGGGAAGCAACGGTTTCAGAAGCCGAAGGAACCAGGCCAGAACTCGACTCGCAGGCCAAGGAGCTCCAGAAGGTTCCTTCCCAGGCAGCCGGAGGAACACCAGACTCAACCGCTGCAGCCAAGATCCCGGAGACAAGTGAACTGCGCAGGTCTAGTAGGAAGCCGGCGCGACCCGCCTACCTAGAGGACTACGTCACATACGTAGGCAAGGGATTGGACACTGTTCATTCTAGGAGGGGAGGGGTGTTATGTATGGATTGGCTAGAATCTACATAAGTTTTCATGCTCACCACGGATTGGCTAGAATCTACATAAGGTTTCATGCTCACCGCTGATTGGCTGTCCGGACCGTGGGAGATTTAACCTGCTGTCATTGGCCAGCTGGTCTGCCTGGAGCTCCTTAAGAAGGCGAGCTCTGGCAACCCAGCCGGCAGAGCGCAGTCACATTTTGCTGGAAATAAAAAGGTGCTGAATTCACTAGCGATTCGCCTGTGTCAGGTTTCGGCATAATCTCAAATAAATTTCATTCTCAAACAGAGTCTTTGATGAATCTCTCATTTATTAAAGAATTTACGATCCGACCTAAACTCATATGCAGCCAAAACAAAGGGAGGGGGAGAAGGACAATATCTCAAATGCCAAGCACTAAATTTCAAACTGTACTGCTCGCTCCGGTTTTTTTTTCCTTTTTCTTTTTGATTATGGCAGCAATGAAAAAATGCAACTTAACTCGCTGACAGCCTGTTGCACTGATCTAACAAGAACAATTGCTCAGTTTTCAAGTGAAGATGAAGGAGCTCCCTCCCCCCTCCTTTATCACCCAAATTGCAGTGTTAGCCCCAATTAAAGAACCTGGATAACCCTCCAGAAAATGCAGATCCATTAATGTAAAACAGGTGCTAAGGGCACTCTTTGGGAGTCCATAATTGTGTCAGAAGAGGTTGAAGATACAAAGGTGTGGAATAAAATACACAATGTTTATACACCACGTAGTACAGGGAAATTTGGCAGTAACAGTAATTTTATATGATCATTCCAATAACTGGGCAAACTGATTTCCTATGCTTGAAAATTTTCATTGTTTCAGAGTAGTTTTGCACACACTAAATTGTAATAATTTGCTCAAAGCTGTAACAAAATGCTACTTTATTCAATTTTAAATCAAAGAAGCAAGTTAAAAGCAACTAGGTAGCTTGCTACTATTTTTGCAACAACAAAAAAAGTTAATGGTAATTTATAGTGTTTGTTTCAAACAAGTAGAGAGTGTTTGGGATGGTCTATGCCAGTGATGGCGAACCTTTTTGGTGTTGCATGCCAAAAGTCCAAGCGCGAGAGCCTTCTCGTGCTCTCGCGTGCCAGTACCCATAATGCAATGGGCACCCCCATTTGCGCATGCGCACATGACCCCCTCCCCATGCTAATGCGCATGCACCTCACACTGCACATGCGCACATGCAACCCCCACTGCGCATGTGTGCGCCCCCTACGCATGCGCCCTCACTTTATCCAAGAGGGCCGGCGCGCCACTTCCCGGAGGACAACCAGTTACCCTGGTGAGACAGCTGTTCCCAAGCCGGCAGCAGCGCTCTCGGCCCTGCCTGCCAACTCGCCAGCGCCCCATTCACCCATCCCAGCAGAGGCCTTTTGCCCACGCTGCTCCCCCAGTCAGAAGGGGTGCGGGGAAACATGCGAGGAGGCCGCGGTTGCCGCCTTCTCCTGTTGGCGAGCAGCTGAGGCTTGCGATGAACGGTGCAAGCAGGACCTCAGCTCCGCCCCCCGGCTGTAAATGCGCCTTGCGGGAGCGGAGGCTCGTGAGAGTCGAACCCTCCTGCCTGCCTTACGACGGGCCTTTCCAAGGCAGGGCTGGGCTCTCCAACCTTGGCAACTTTGAGAACTCTGAGAGTTCTCAAAGTCCACAAATCTTAAGGTTGCCAAGGTTGGAGAGCCCTGTTCCAAAGGGCGCCTCCACCCGCGACTGAAGCAGCTGGAGTTGTGGCTGTGCCGGCCGTCCCGTCCCCCCCCACCCCATTCGGCTCCCTTCCCCCTGGCCGCCCCCTCCTGCCATCGGGCTCAGCGCCTGCAATCACCGCAAGTGGGAATCCTCCACGCTGCCAGCAGATCCCGGGTTTCCTCCTCGCTGCATTCCGAGGGACCCAGCAAGGGAGCGCCACGACCCCGGCTGTGCTGCACTCTCCCCCGAGGTGGCCCCAGCTGGAAGGGGTTTATGCAAGCTGCGGGATAAGTGCATTCCATTTCAGGCAGCGGCTGGTCCCAGCCCGCGCTGCCACCTGAAAATCCTTTCTTCCCTGGAAATGCACTTTCCAGAGCTGCCTGTCCTTCTCCTTCTTCTCCGCAGACTCATTTTCTCTTTCCGAGGCAGCAAAGGTGCAGGGGGCTTTCCAGGAAGCTCAGCACCCAGCACGGAGGAGCCAAAGCAAGGATTCGGGTCACAGCAGAATGAGGAGCCAAGCCCGTCTCTGCTGGTACACGTGCTTCTCCCCCCCTTCTTCTTGCTGGCCCTGAGTGCCCAAGAGAAGAGCCGGGTGCTATTTGGAAAGGGGCGGGAGCGGTTTATGCAAGCCGCGGGATAAGTGCATTGCATTTCAGACGGCGGCTGGTCCCAGCCCGCGCTGCCACCTGAAAATTCTGTATCAGATTGTTTAGTTTATTAGCTTTTCCAAATTTTTTCATTCAATCTCCAGCTGCTCAAACCTCCCCAAAGGTCCCTCTGAGCAGCCCTCGCAAACTCCCCCGCGCTCCCTCTGCACCAAGCCAGTGAGGCCAGGAGCTGCCGTTCCTCAGGGCCCGATCCCCCCAACCAGAAGCCGCAGCCGGGAACTGGAGCTCCACTTTCCCCAAAAGGCTGGCAAGCTTTGATTCCAGCCTCGGGGCCGCCACCTCGCACCGGGTTGCCTCTCCCCGCGTGTTGCTGTGGTTTCCCCACGGAGAGGGCTGACTCCCTCAGTCGGAGGTCAAGAGCACAGCACCACTTCGCGGCCGCTTCTCCCGGGGCAACTCGGCTCAGCACTGTTTCTAAAGCTGGCAGCGAGTCCTCCAAGCAGAGAGCAGGTGCCGGGCTGGCCGGAGATGCTGCCCCTTCACTTTCTGCTCGCCGGGCTGGGCAGTGGTCCAGCCGGGGATGCCTCGGGGGAGAGTGCAGCACAGTCAGGGTCTTGGCGCTCCCTTGCTGGGTGCCTCGGAACTCAGCAAGGAGGAAACCCGGGATCCGCTGGCAGCGTGGAGGATTCCCAGTTGTGGCGATTGCAGGCGCCGAGCCCGATGGCAGGAGGGGGGGGCCAGGGGGAAAGGGGGGGGGGGGGGAACGGGACGGCCGGCACAGCCACAACTCCAGCTGCTTCAGTCGCGGGTTGCAGGCGCCCTTTGGAACAGGGCTCTCCAACCTTGGCAACCTTAAGATTTGTGGACTTTGAGAACTCCCAGAGTTCTCAAAGTTACCAAGGTTGGAGAGCCCAGCCCTGCCTTGGAAAGGCCCATCGTAAGGCAGGCAGGAGGGTTCGACTCTCACGAGCCTCCGCTCCCGCAAGGTGCATTTACAGCCCGGGGGCGGAGCTGCGGTTCTGCTTGCGCCGTTCATCGCAAGCCTCAGCCGCCCGCCAACCGGAGAAGGCGGCAACTGCAGCCTCCTCGCATGTTTCCCCGCACCCCGTTCTGACTGGGGGAGCAGCGTGGGCAAAAGGCTGCTGGTCCACCAGTGGTTGGGACTGCGCAAGTAGCTGGCACGGGGAGGGAGGGAGGGAATCCCTGGCTTACCTCGCTCTGCTCCCTTAGGAAGTGACCACCGGGATTCCCTCTCTGCGTCTTTTGGCACGCACGCCAATTGCCAGTCTTTGTGTGCACATGCGCGCCAGAAATCAGACCAGCTGGCCGGTGCGCATGCGCACTCTGGAAACAGGAAGATCATTTTCCTGGAGTGCGCATGTGCAATGGGCGGCTGCTGTTCCAATTTCCACCATGCCCATGCACATGAAAACAAGATGACCGCTGTACTAGAACCCGGAAGAACAACAGGCGATGGCTCCGCGTGCCCGGAGAAATGGCTCTGCGTGCCACTTCTGGCACGCGTGCCATAGGTTCGCCAACACGGGTCTATGCCATATAGAACCAGAACATGGCCTGATAAGCAAAAAAAAAACAACCCAAAAACTTGAATTTTAACAGTATGAAATTCAGTAATAGTCCTTAGTTGTAATATATTCTGTGACATAAATGGTTGATGGTGTAAAAAATCAGCATTTAAAAAAATGTAGCTATTGCTTTCTCTTCCTCAGGTATCTGCCCCCTGAATGTTTTGTGGTTGGGAAAGAGCCTCCAAAGATTTCAAATAAAGTTGATGTTTGGTCAGTAGGAGTAATCTTCTACCAGTGTATTTATGGCAGAAAGGTAAGAATTAATCTACTGTGGAAGGGCAACTAAGCTGCTGCAAGAAATATTCAGTCACCTTGAGCCCAAGTCTTCTATGCATATAGTTATAGTTTATTTCTTTATTTTCTTTATTAAATTTATATGCTGCCCATCTCATGGTTCGAAGTGAATCCGGGCGGCTTACAATGTAATAAAACAGAGATATAAAAACAATTACAGGTAGTCCTTGGCTTACAACAGTTCATTTAGTGACCGTTCAAAGTTACAATGGCACTGAATAAAGTGACTTATGACCATTTTTCCCAGTTACAACCTTTGCAGCATTCCCATGGTCATGTGATCAAAATTCAGATGCTTGGCAACTGGTTCATACTGATGACAGTTGCTGTGTCCTGGGGTCATGTAATCACCTTTTGTGATTGTCTGACAAGCAAAGTCAGGGGAAGCCAGATTCACTTAACAACCGGGTTACTAACTTTTTTTTTCATGTTTTATTTATTTTATTTATATAACATATAAAAATTGGGTACAGTTGTTTTAAGCAGTCATAATCCACATGTTTGTTATAGTATTCTTCACAATATTGATAATATAATATAATAGCAGTAATACTTAACGTTATCTTCTTTAACAACGCTCGACTTTAACATTTCTTCTTTTTATGTCTCCTCTTTTCTAACTTCTGTTTCTATTGTCTAGCCATTGATAAAATATGTCCCATACAGAGGCGGGTTCCAAATCCTGTCGGTACTAGTTCACTTATGCATGCGGTGCTAGTTGTGCAGAACCTCCCGCAGTTGGACAGATCCTCCTGCCACCACTGCTACCGGTTTACCCAATCTGGTGCGAACCGGTAGCAACCCACCACTGGTCTCATATCAAAAAATATTCAATTTCTTGTTTATTCTTAATAGTAAGCATTAATTTATCCATTTCTGTGCATTCTAGTATTTTCTTAATTACATTCTCATCTGATGGAATCTCATCCTTTTTCCATTGCTGTGCAAATACAATTCTGGCTGCGGTTAGTATATGTAAAACCAGATATATAATCCTTTTATCATATTTTTCCGATAGGATGCCCAACAAAAATGTCTCTGGTTTCAAGTCTGTATGCTACTTTATCATTTTTTCCAACCAAGTATGTATTTTCGTCCAATATTTTTTAGCTTTTGGGCATGTCCACCACATACGGTAATATGGACCAGATGATTGATTACACTTCCAGCATTTAGCGGATCTATCTCTATACATTTTTGCCAGTCTTGCCAGTGCAAAATGCCATCTATAAAACATTTTATACAAATTTTCTTTATACGCAGTTGACATAGTCAATTTAATATTTCTATCCCATAGTTTCTGCCATTTATCTAATTCTATTGCATGTCCAAAGTTTTTAGCCCAAGCAATCATTGTCTCCTTTACCTGCTCACTTTCAAGTTTAATACTTAATAAATACCAATATAATTTCTATATTGAAATATATAGCCAAATATATAGAAATATAGCCAAATATTGGCAACTTCGGCGTAGCCAATACTAACCCTCTGACCCCAAAACCTTCCCCTTCCCTTCCCCCAAACCTCATCTTCTTATTGGCCATCTTCCAGCTCAATCTTCTCAGCTCCTGCCTCCAAACCCAGGAATTCCCCCCTCCCATCCCATCTCCAAGAGACCTTATCTACAGAGAAAAATAAGTAGGTAAAAGTTCAAGCCTCATCTCCTCCTCTTTATGGCAGCCTTAAGGG
>WNWU01012117.1:0-13647 GCA_012654045.1 Ptyas mucosa
CTGACTGGGCAGGTGATGTCAAGACCAGAAAAAGTACTTCTGGATATGTTCTGTTTCTAAATGGATGCCCTATACACTGGTACACGGGCAAACAAAACCTTGTTGCAACTTCTACTACAGAGGCCGAATACGTGTGTTTGTCTAAGGCCTCAAACAATCTTATTTGGTTTGATGATTTAATAACAAGTATCTGGACTGAGCCATCTTATCCTATTACTATATTCGAAGACAACAAAGCGGCGATAGAAACCTCCAAATCCGATGCCGTTGGGCAAAGGTCCAGACATATTGACATTAAGAACAAACATGTACGTCAACTCTCCGACATTGGATTTCTCAAAGCAATTCATTGCGAAACACAAGATCAAATAGCAGATGTACTCACTAAACCTCTACCAAAAAAACAGCACTTATATCTAAGGGATAAATTGTGTGTATATTCACCTTAGGCATTTAGAGGGGGTTTTGTTATGTGTGTAAATGCCTAAGATGTACTGTTGCATATATTAATGTCCAATCCTCCACCCATTTATCCGCATCATCACACCCACTTACCTTTAGCCACTCCTTCTTGATATAAATACTGATGTACACCCTGAAATCCAGCTCTTCTTCTGCTCCTCCTATGGAGAAAGGAAAATAAATATTACTTCTGATATACTAAGACTGAGCAATTATTGGGCTTCATCCTCTGATAGATAACAGATTGCCGGCTGAACGAGTGGGGTGTGTGTTTTAAACCAGAGAAGGCAAGATCCGCTGGGAAGGTTTACGATGGAACGGGGCGAGGAGGACCTGGAGAGGCTTCTTGACCCCCCCCTCCTCCTACTAATGGGGGGCGAAGCGATCTACTAATGGGCGAAGCGCATTAATGCAAGAAGCGTTCCATTCCGAGGGGTTTCTTCGCACCCATGCCTCGAATTGGAACAGTTCAGCCGGGGGAGGGAAGCGGGGAGCCTAGGTGAGGTGGGGGACCCGCGCCCCTCTCCCTCTCCCACCTCGGAAAGGAACGCTTCGGGCAGGCTCGGGGCGGGAAGGAAAGAGGAAGGGGCTGCGGGACGAGGGACGGCGCAGGGAGGCTTGGAGAGCAAAAGCTGCTCCCCAGACGCTTCTTCCCGCTTCTGCCACCCCCTCTTTTAAAAGCGAAAATGAGAGAGAGAGAGAATCAGAATGAGACAGAGAGAGAAAGAGACAAAGAATGAAAAGGAAAGACAGAATGAAAGAGAGACTGAGAGAAAGAGAAAGAGAGAATCAGAGAGAGTGAGAGAGAGCATGAGAGACAGAAAGAGAGAGAGAATGAAAGAGAGAAAGAGAAAATGAGAGAGAGAAAGAGAAAGAGAGAATCAGAATGACAGAGAGAGAAAGAGACAAAGAATGAAAAGGAGAGAAAGTCAGAATGAAAGAGAATGAGAGAAAGAGAAAGAGAGAATCAGAGAGAGAGTGAGAGCATGAGAGAGAGAAAGAGAGAGAGAATGAAAGAGAGAGAAAGAGAAAATGAGAGAGAAAGAATGAGAGAGAAAGGGGGAGAGAGAAAGAATGAGAAAGAGTGGGAGTGACAAGATAGGGCAAAAACGTAAAATGTGAGGACCGTCGTAAGTTCAAGGACTGGTCACAAGTGCGAGGACCAGTCAAAAATAACTTTTTCAGCCCTCTGAGTAGTCCATATGCGCAAAAGGACTACCCAGAGGACTGAAAAAAGTGATTTCTGACAGGTCCTCGCACTTTTGACTGGTCTTCGCACTTATGACCATCCTCACATTTATGCCCGTGCAGCATTCTTAACAACCGTGTCACTCATTTCACAACTGCTTCTCTTCACCATGGTGACAAGATAGGGCAAAAATGTAAAATGTGAGGACCGTCGTAAGTTTGAGGACTGGTCACAAGTACGAGGACCAGTCAAAAATAACTTTTTCAGCCCTCTGAGTAGTCCATATGCACAAAAGGACTACCCAGAGGGCTGAAAAAAGTGATTTCTGACAGGTCCTCGCACTTTTGACCGGTCTTCGCACTTATGACCAGTCTTTTTTTATTTTGAAATTTACCAGTAGCTGCTGCATTTCCCACCCCCGGCTTATACGCGAGTCAACAAGTTTTCCCAGTTTTGGGTGGTAAAATTGGGGGGGTCGGCTTATATGCGGGTCGGCTTATACACGAGTATATACGGTACATATACTTAAGATAGAGCCATAAATTTCTGCATTTGACCATTACAGCTTTTAAAGGAAAGTTGTAAACTATGAAGTGATGGGTTAGCAAAGTTATTAACTAACATATATGGTTTTATAATTAGTAAAGTGTAATGTATGGTGAAGTATATTGTATGTAATGATTTTATAATTAGTAAAGTATAATGTATGGTTTTATAATTAGCAAAGTATATTGTATGTAATGGTTTTATAATTAGTAAAGTATAATGGAAGCATAACATGATTATAATGTAACGGAACTATGTGACCATATATGGAGAGTGAATGAGCTCATTGAATCCTGTGTCTTAGAAATGTATAAAAACAGGGAAATCATAATCATTCTTTGTTCAGATTTGCTGGAACCAAAATTGCACTGAACCTTTGCGCAAATAAATGTATCTGTCTGACCCAGGAAGGTTTTTCAGGCTTTCATTTCTATAACAGGATCAAATATGTATTCCTCTTATTATAATCATCCGGTAAGATACCCAACAAAAATATTTCTGGTTTTAAATCAATATGTTGCTTTATCATTCTTTTCCAACCATGTATGTATTTTTGTCCATTTTTTTTTGCTTTTGGGCATGTCCACCACATATGATAGTATGAACCAGGTATCTGAGGCATTTCCAACATTTGACATATCCTTAAATATCTTTGCCAACCTTGAGGGCGAGAAGTGCCATCTATAAAACATTTTATATAAGTTTTCTTTATATGCAGTTGACATCGTTAATTTGTAATTCCTATCCCTTAATTTCTGCCAGTTATCTAACTCTATTGTATATCCAAAAAATTTTGCCCATACTATCATTGTCTCCTTTACTTGTTCATCTTCCATTTTAATACTTAATAGATAACTATATGTTTTCTTTATTAGTTTTTCATCTGTCCCTGTTAGTATCTGATCTAGTTTTGTTAATTCTTTATAAAAACCATACATTTTAGCATCTTCCTCATATCTAGATTGTATCTGCACTTGTGGCCACCATGCTATATCAATCCCTTGACCATTCAGTTCCTGTTTAGTTTTGAGCTCCCCCTTTTCATTCAAAATATCTTTGTATCTAGTAATATTTCCCAGATTAATAATGTTTGGGTGGATCAGTGCCTCCATTGTGGAGAGACAGACTAGTATTTTCAAATAATGTTGTTGTTTGATTTTCTCCCATATTAATAATAATGCATTTCTAATATAATGTCTTTCAAAATAACCATGTATTTTGTTTTGCCCATACCATAAAAAGGCATGCCAACCCAGTTGAAGATCATGTCCCTCCAAAGTCAATAATCTTTTATGTCTCAAACCAATCCATTCTTTCACCCAAGTAAGTGAGGCCTGATAATACAACTTATCGGAGTTGTTTGAAATAAATATAGTAGTCTTGGCAGAATATTCATTTATATAGTAGCTATTCTTCCTATCAGCGACAGTTGCAGGTTTTTCCAGTTCTCCAAGTCTTTTTTAATTTGTTGCATCAGTTTATAGTAATTATCTTCTTTAATAGTTACACATCTTGCCATTAATTGAATTCCTAAATATTTTACTTTCTTAACTATCTGAATATCTATTCTCTTCATTAACTCTTTTTTCTGTGTATCTGTAAGGTTTTTGACCAAAATCTTAGTTTTTTCTTTGTTTATTTTCAGTCCTGCAACTTCACCATCTTTTCCTATTTTTTAAATTAATTTGGATCCTGTTTCTTGTAGATCTTCCAAAATAAAAACCAAATCATCTGCAAATGCCTGTAGCTTATATTTTTCTATTTTTATTTCCATACCTTTTATTTCTCTATCTTGTCTAATATTTCCATTTAACACTTCCAATGTCGATATAAATAGTAGAGGGGATAGTGGACATCCTTGTCTTGTGCCTTTTTTTATATTAAAGTTCTCGGTCATATCTCCATTTAAAATCACCTTTGCTTTTTGCTTGTGATATATTGCCTTAATCATATTGATAAATCTCTCCCCAAAATCCATAGTTTTTAACTGTAATAACATAAATTGCCAGTTTACATTATCAAATGCTTTCTGCGCGTCTAGGAAAATCAACACCATTTGTTTTCCAGGGTGTGCTTCATAATACACCAGTGTATTTAAAATCATTCTCATATTATTTTTAATCTGTCTCTTAGGCAGAAATCCATTCTGAGCTGAATGTATAAATTCATTCAAAACCCTTTTTAATCTCTCTGCTATTATTGAGGCGTATATTATATAATTTAGCATTCAGTAAGGATATAGAGGTGGAGCTCTTGCCTCACAATCAGGAGGTTGTGAGTTCGATCCTAGGTAGAGGCAGATGTAGGGTCTCCTGCTTCGGCAGGGGATTGGACTAGATGACCTTCTAACTCTGTTAATCTGTTAAATCTGCATTAAATCTGAATCTTATTTCGGTATAAGAGTAATATATGCTTCCATCCACGAATTTGGTACCTTCGCTTCTAACAGTACTTTATTATAGACTTCCAATATTGATGGGCCTAAAATATCTTGTAGATCTTTATAAAGTTCTGTTGGTAGCCCATCTGATCCTGGTTTGTTATTACTGTTTCACTTCTGTTAATTCCATCATTGTTATTCATTCATTTAACATGGCTTTCACTGTCTCAGGTATTTTAGGTAATTCAGCTTTTTCCAAATATTGTTTTATTTTATCTTCTGGAATTTTCTTCTGATCATACAGCTTTTCATAGTAATCTTGAATTATTATTTTTTAATCATTATTTTGATAACGGAGAGCTCCTTTCTCACCTACTAATTGATGTATCAGTTTCTTTTCGTTCTCCTTTTTCAATTTATATGCCAACCATCTTCCTGGCTTATTTGCATGTTCAAAAAAGTTCTGTTTAGCACTTTTATTTTTTTGTGCCAATTCTTCTTTATCTACTAAGTTCAGTTTATGTTTTGTTAATTCCATTTGATTTTTGTAATTCTATTTCTAGTCTTTTATACTCTTCTTCTAATATGTTTTGGTTTTGTTTCTTCTTTTTCTTTCCCATATATTATGACTAGTCCTCTAATATATGCTTTAGCAGTATCCCATACATTTTGCAATGAAGTCTCTTCTTTCCTATTGTCTTTAAAAAAAGAAATCTAGTTCTTTTTCCATATTTTGAATAAATTCCTTATCCTTTAATATTGATTGGTTCAGCATCCATCTCAATTTTCTCCTTTGTCCTTTCCACTTAACTTTTATTGGGTTATGGTCTGCCCAAATGCTTGTTTCTGTTTCTATTTCTTGCACATTTTATTTTAACTCAGGTGACATCCATATCATATCTATTCTTGACCAAGACATATGTCTATTTGAATAAAATGAATATTGGTTTTTCTTAGGGTATATCTATCTCCATACATCTTGAATGCCTAATTCCTCTTCCATTTTGAAAAAGGTCCTTAGAAGTGTTTTGCTAGGGTTTTTTTGCTTACTTTACTACTTTTATAGTCCAATTCTGCATCTACAATTGCATTAAAATCTCCTACCACACATATATCTTCATATTAGAGAGAGCCTTGGATAGTACAGTGGTCTAAAGCCCTGTTATTAACATCAGCTGCCTGCAATTATTGCAGGTTCGAATCTCACCAAGGCTCAAGGTTGACTCAGCCTTCCATCCTTTCTAAGGTAGGTAAATTGAGGACCCAGTTTGTGGGGGCAATAAGCTGACTTTGTATAAATATACAAAAGTATGAAGGTTATTGCTTAGCGCATTGTAAGCTGCCCTGAGTCTCCGGAGAAGGGCGGCATATAGATCAAATTTTAAAAAAAAAATATTATACCCGATATAGCTAGCTGGTGCCATCGCTGGCTATTGGGGGCGAGTTACTGGCCCCCACAGAGAGGGCCCGCAACTTGGGTGTCCTCCTGGATGCACGGCTGTCTTTAGAAGAGCATATGATGGCCGTGGCCAGGGGGGCTTTATATCAGGTTCGCCTGATTCACCAGTTGCGTCCCTTTCTGGATCGGGACTCCTTACTCACAGTCACTCAGGCACTCGTCACTTCCCGCCAAGACTACTGCAATGCTCTCTACATGGGGCTCCCCTTGAGATGCACCTGGAGGCTCCAACTGGTGCAGAATGCGGCCGCGCGGGGGATTATGGGAGTGAGGGGGCGCTCCCATGTGACACCTCTCCTGCGTGAGCTGCATTGGCTCCCGGTGGATTTCCGGGTGTGCTTCAAGGTGTTGGTTACCACCTTTAAAGCGCTTCATGGCATTGGACCTGGGTATTTGCGGGACCGCCTTCTGCCGCCAATAGCCTCCCACCGGCCAGTACGCTCCCACAGAGAGGGACTCCTCAGGGTGCCATCGGCCAGGCAGTGTCGGCTGGCGACCCCCAGGGGGAGGGCCTTCTCTGTGGCAGCACCTGCCCTCTGGAACGACCTGCCCCCAGAGATCCGCAGGATATCAGATCTCCAGGCTTTTCGCCGTGCCCTAAAAACTTTTCTTTTCCAACAAGCAGGGCTGGCGTAAACCCTCCCCCCTTTTGAGATTTTAGATTTTTAAATTGTCCAATTGGGTTTTAGTTATGAGGTTTTTTAAATTTTCGGCCAAAGCTTATAATTCTTTTAAATTTTTAAATTTTGTATTGAATGTTTTTTATTTCTGGCTGTGCACCGCCCTGAATTAAAACTTTCTTTTCATGAGCTGATGTTTATTGTTCAGTTCAGGTCTCATCACAATGATAAAACACTTGGGAAGAAAGATGCACAGCAATAATCTAGCACTGGAGGAGATCATGGAAAAGATCTCCACAGCCAACATATATTTTCCCCTTGTGCTTAGATAGGTTGGAATAAAACACAGCCAAACACTGCAGAAGACCATCATGCTGAAGGTGATGAATTTGGCTTCATTGAAGCTGTCAGGTAACTTCCTAGCTAGAAAAGCAGCAGAGAAGCTAACCAGAGCAAGAAAACCCATAAAGCCCAAAACACAGCAGAACATGACAGAGTCTTCATTGCACTCCATGATGACTTCTTCAGACATCGACTGCATATCAAAATCTGGATATGGTGGGGATATTATCAGCCACACAGCATAAACAGATAAACAAAGGAGCAGGAAAGAATAATGTAGCTGACCATTCTTCCACCCACCCATTTCTTCAATCTGGAACCAGGTTTGGTGGCCATGAATGCTAGAACCACAACAAAGGTTTTGGCTAATACACAAGAAATTGCTACAGAAAAGATGAGGCCAAAAGCTGGTTGTTGAAGGAGACACAAAATCTTACCTGGTCTGCCAACAAATAGAAAGACACAAAGGAAAGAGAGGAGAAGGGAAAGTAGAAGTAAATAAGTGAGATTTTGGTTATTAGCTTTGACAATGGGAGTGTCTTTGTGTTTCATCAATATTGTGATGATCAAAGTTGTCATTACAGAAAAGCAAAGTGAGAGAACAGCCAGAGTGATCCCCAAAGGTTCTTCATAGGACAAAAAAGTGATCTGTTTTGGAATGCACATATTTTTCCTGGGATTTGGATATTGATCTACAGGACATGGAGAGCAGTCATCCATATCTAAAAAAGAAGACAGTGGAATTCATACAGTTGAATTCATACAGTGTTGTACCCCAATGTCTTACTCCCATTATATTTGGAAATTTCCTACCTTTCTCCTTTGATGTTTTTCCTTCTGGGCACAGCCAGCAATCATAGCAGCAAAACGACTTTCCTTCTTTCTTGGCCTTGCTGTGTCCTGTCTCACAAGGATCATTACACAAAGATAGAGGTAATGTCTGTCAATGAATGAAGAAGAATGTTTTAAGATACAGAGGGGAAAGAAATGCTTGTAGTGATACTGTTAATGTAGAATTAACATAATACAAATGAATTGGTAAGCAAAAGTGATGTCATGGCATCATTTTAGTTGTATTTGCTGTGAAATTATAGTTCATTAAATACTTACAATTATTGGCATTTTCCAAAATCATCTGACAGCGTTCCAAATAAACCCTCATTGGAATTCAGAACTCCGAGACAAAGTCCATCAAAATAAGAATTTATTAGAGAATTAATACTCTATGTTGGCACATATGGGGAAAACCCAAATCTGAAACCTCACATTTTCCCACACTCACGCTAAAACTCATACCCTGCCCTGTCCAGTGACATTAACATCAGATGACCCAATCAATCTCCTGCCTCAGCTGCTGCCAAACTTCGATCACTCTGTTCCAGTTGCCAGCAACCCATCGTTGATCTCATGTGAAGTAATGTTTTTGTGACAATACTCCCTTTGCTAAGTTCCCATTGCCACAGCTCACCCATCCCCTGCTGTGGAAGCCCTGTTAAGTCTGTCTAAAGATGGATCCAGGGCTGACACCATCCTTCCCTCTCTCCAAAGGCATTTTCTATGCTGGTCAGTTAAAATTAGTTTTCTCAACTTCTTAATTATGAACTGATGAAATGTAATACACTGTATTGCAGCTTTTGCATCAAAACCAGTCTATAATTCACAGAGGGCCAAAGTAAAGGATGCAATATTCTATACCAAGTATTAGAGAAGTAAATATTCCTATAGATATTTTTTCCTTCCCCAGGATATTGGTTCTTAGGTTAGTTCAGAGATGATTCTCTGGAACACTCATCAATATATATTTTATGCTACACGAATGAAGACAGACCAATTTAGATTTAAACAACTAACCTGATTAAAGCCTACTGGCTATGTGATGGAATCTACAGAAATATTGAAGAACTTCTCTGGTGGAGCTGTGGGATCTATCCCTCCAACTTTGACCCTAAGAAAGGACTGGTTTCGGAATGTGATCCAATTGATTATATCATATCCGCCAATGAATTCTCCATTTTTATCAAAGGAGATCTTTTCACCAACACTGTTGTTGAATCTGACACTTCTCAGAAAAGAATGAACCTGAAATACAGAGACAGTCAAAGAGAGACAAAGAAAGACAGAAGGAGGCAGAAATATATTTATTTATTTATTTATTTTTCAATTTATATACTGCCCTTCTCCCTGAGGACTCAGGGCGGTGAACAGCCAGAATTAAAAAAACATACAATACAAATATTAAGACAATTAAAATATATATAAATTTGGCTCCAATTTTAAAAATAACAAACCAATTTAAAACGTCTAAAATTACTTCCTAAGCCAGCCCGGCTTGTTGGAAAAAGTGGGTTTTAAGGGCACGGCGGAAGGCACTGAGGTCTTGAGTTCTCCTTATCTCAGGGGACAGCTGGTTCCAGAGGGTAGGTGCCCCCACAGAGAAGGCTCTCCCCTGGGGGTCACCAGCCTACATTGTTTGGCTGATGGCACCCTAAGGAGGCCCTCTCTGTGGGAGCGCACGGGTCGGTGGGAGGTCATTTGTGGCAGTAGGCGGTCTCGCAGATAACTAGGCCCTATGTCATATAATTCTTATATGTAAGAATTATTCCAATAGTATGACACTACTAAAAAAAAAATTAAAAATTAATGTAGGGTTGCACAATAAAATGCTAACAAAAATTTATCCGTGATCTGAGGTATTGCAGTTAAAATGCATCAGTATAAAAGCAAGAGAATAATAAGACAAAATGTAATGTCTGTATATTTACTATATCTACGTTACTGTTCAAAAGAGGCAGTAATAATCATAAGATATCTGACCTAGATATGGTGACCTAGACAAGGCTCAGAATCACTTCGCTGAAGAACCTTTTAAGAGTCACTAGTAGGGCAATGCATAACGGGGTGAGCTCCCTTACTTGTCCCAGCTTCTGCCAACCTAGCAGTTCGAAAGCACATAAAAAATGCAAGTAGAAAAATAGGGACCACCTTTGGTGGGAAGAGTTCCATGAGCCTTTGGTGTTTAGTCATGCCAGCCACATGACCACAGAGATGTCTTCGGACAGTGCTGGCTCTTTGGCTTTGAAATGGAGATGAGCACCGCCCCCTAGAGTCGGAAATGACTAGCACATGTGCGAGGGGAACCTTTACCTTTACCTTTAGTAGGGTAACAAACTTATAAGAGAAAGTTGAGTCTGGGTCAAGAAAATTATCTTGAGTAAACATTTCAGGAAAATGTTTATGGAGATTCTCAATCATCCAGGTCATGGTTGTCCCAAAGGTGCTTTTTTCAAGAGGAAATTGGACTTTTCTGGTTTTTCTTTGAAAACATGAAGAAGCTTCTTGGATGAGAAGAGAAATGTCTTCAAAGAAAAAACAGAAAGTCCAGTTACCTCTTGAAAAAAGCACCTTTGGAATTTCAGGAAAACATAGTTCACACAATGTGAATTTTAGGGAGCAATAATCAGACTGTTAATGCAACTGTTACAATAACAATTGTGCTGACCTACATGGAATGGGTTTCTCAGTTTGGCCTACATGTTGACATTGACAGTATTTTGGAGGTCTCTATAAACAGATATATTGCCAGCTGAAAGAGTAAAGAAGCTCAGGGCAGTGGGAAAAGGCTGACCCCACTGGATCTTGCACACCCATCCTGGGGATCAGGCTCAGACAAAGCCGGTTTGCCCCCGCCAAAGAGCCTTGGTAGTACAGTGGACTAAAGCACACTGTTATTAACACCAGCTGCCTGCAATTACTGCAAGTTTGAATCTCACCAGGCTCAAGGTTGACTCAGCGTTCCATCCTTTCTAAGGTAGGTAAATTGAGGACCCAGTTTGTGGGGGCAATAAGCTGACTTTGTATAAAATATACAAAAGTATGAAGGCTATTGCTTAGCGCATTGTAAGCTGCCCTGAGTCTCCGGAGAAGGGTGGCATATAAATCAAATTAAAAAAAAAAAAGACACTTGCCCATCAGCCGGTCAACCTGCCCTCTCCACACTTCGCTGTGCTTTCGTCAAGCCCAGTCTCTCGACTGAGGACAGTATCCCTGCTCGTGCGTGCCTTCCCAGCCCTGCAACAGCTGGTCAGGGGATCACGTGAGAAGGTGGAAGAGGATATTTGTCTTCAGGGAAGCTGCCATTGTGGCTCATGTTCGCTCCTCAGCTGTGGCCCTGTCCCCCTTTCCTTCGTACCTTCCTCCCGGATCCCATTCCCACCCCGCCAGCCCTTGTGTTAGCGATGTTGGTGTCGGCCACTGCAGGATTGGGCCAGTGTTTCAGGGCGGAGAGCAGGTCACGTGACTGGGTTGGCAGAGAGCCGTCAAAGAACCACAAGCGGCTCTGGAGCCTCGGGTTGCTGACACTCACCTTAGAAGATATTTGTTAGAGCTCATGGAGAGGTGTTGCAACTACAGATATTGTGATTACTCCACTAGCAGGCTTACCTGCCACCACATACAATTGTGCAAATATTTCCTTCCTCCTTTCACTATTGTTGTTTCCCTGGATAGAGAGAGAGATTGCAACTCTGTCCACTCATGCGTGTTTCAAACACAGATGTGGGAAGGGTCTCAAACCTCTCCTGTCCAGTACATTTGTTCTCAGAAATCTCAATTTTTGAGTTTGAGAAGAAACAATTGAATGCTTGGTCCCAAAAATCTTTCCGAAAATGATCATGTTGGTTGGTGTTTGGATTTAGGTTTTGAAAAAAATCCTGGAAGTTTTGGACCTCCTTTGAGTGAACGGCAAAGGATAAAACACCATGTAGGAAATGGATGTCCATAAATTTCTCAATGGAGTTTGAAATAAAATCTGTCTGAGGAGATGTAATCAAGATTTTTGTCTTTCTTGGTATATCCTCCACTTCTGAAAACTGGAGAAAACTTCTCAGAAATGACAGGGAGCAAATTTCACCATACAAGATTATCACATTGGCTGTGCTGTTCATGAGAACTTGGTATATATATAGCCCTTTGTCTATGATATCAGTAAAATCACTGTAAAAAGCTAAGATTGGGAACTCTGCTATGAATTCAATGCAGATGCCATGCTCAGAAAATGTAGGGAGCACCTCTTGTACAAATCTCTCTCCTTTGTCATCATTTACCACAAGAATTCCAATCCAGATCCATCTAAAATACAACAATAGCTTCAGGAGACCCTTATGTTGGTGGGATTCATCTGGAAATATTTGTTGGAAGAAAATTGATTGAGTTTCTTTATCCATGACTGGAGCAGAGCCATAGGTCAACTACAGAAAGATAAACATATGCAATTCCAAAGGTCTATGTGAGCCTCTGGAAAGTTGTACATTTATTTGGGTATCCTTATTCTTATATATTGAAACATTATACAGTTAGTTGTGTTTAGTTAGGAATATCAATCAAGATGTCACTTAAGGTATCAGTAAATACACTGTATTCAGAATTATGCATTACTCATGCATTTGTATTGTATTTATATTTATTAGTTTGTCAAACATGTACAAGACAGCAGGTATAAATATAAACATGGATGAATGAAATGAATACAAATAAATGGGGACAATAGGACAGAGATGGTAGGCATGCTGGTGTGCTTATGCACGCCCCCTCAATGGACCTCTTAGAAATGGGGTGAGGTCCATGGTAGACAGTTTATGGTTGAAACTGTGTGGGTTAGAGGATGTAACAACGGACTCAGGTAGAGCATTCCAGGCGTTGACCACTCTGTTGCTGAAGTCGTATTTTCTGCAGTCGAGTTTGGAATGGTTTACCTTGAGTTTGTACGGATTGTTTGCCCATATATTATTGAAGTTGAAGCTGAAGAACTCGTTGACAGGTAAGATGTTGTAGCAGATAATGCTACAACATGATCATAATATCATTATCATAACCCAGCTCTGCTGATCCCATCAGGCAAAAAATTATATCTAGGAATCTGATTTTTTTTCTTCTTTTTAGAGAGAAAAAGCTACAGACTCCTGGGGAGGTATGACAGAATGATAATGTATTTCTTCATTACATCTTACCTGAGGAACTTTATAGATGCACAATAAAGTTGCCATGTGAAGAGTGATGTCAGGTGCTCCAATAACTGCAGCCAAATTTTGGGAGACCCCACACTTGTAGTTAGGGGTGAATTTTCCCTGAGTGAAAGGCAGCAACATTGAGGCAAAGTAAGTCCATCTGGGACTAAAATTGCTGTTAAAAATATGGAAGCCGAGTGTGATGTTGGGTAAGATCTCAGGATTTTCATTGATCTCTTTGAGAGAAAACGCTAAGGCCAGGATATGTTGGTAATTCTGAAAAACTATTCTGTAAAACATTTTTTAAAAATCCGTTAAGAAAACTCTGCTTCACATTATGACACTTCTGATCTTTCAGTATAATATTCTGTGGAATATGTTTTAGTGCAGTGTACAGGTAGTCCTCGACTTACAACCGTTTTAGTGACCATTCAAAGTTACAACAGCACTGAAAAAAATGACTTATGACAATTTTTTACACTTACCCTTGCACCATCCCCATGGCCATGTGATCAAAATTCAGACACTTAGCAAATGACTCACATTTGCAGTGTTCCAAGATCATGTGATCAGCTTTTGTGACCTTCAGATCAGCAGAAGCCAGATTCACTTAACAACCATCTCAGATTCACTGAACAACCATGTCA
>WNWU01012118.1:0-55646 GCA_012654045.1 Ptyas mucosa
GTTAATAATCCCCTGGAGCCAGCCTCGTGTAACCGCCCGGGAGGCCAGCACCAACCAGGAGGGACACGGGTCCAATAAACATGTGGCAGCGCTAAGCCTACCCAGAATTCTGTCCACGTCCTCGGGAGTCCCAGGGTCAAACCCCTCCCAGATAACATTCTCAAGACCCACCTCCATCATCCCATCTGAATCTACCCAGTCAGAGTCCAGGCCTTCCCAAATCTGAGTGACTTTGTCATGCAGGAATTGCACAAAATCCTCAGCTGTACCCTGCAAGGGGTCTTCCCTCGCTCCCTGATGGAGAAGGGAGTGGGTCACCCTAAACAGGGCAGCTGGGCGGTTCTTTGCAGATGCAATAAGAGCGGAAAAATAGGATGATTTTGCCGCCCTTATCGCCACTAGGTAGATCTTAATATGAGACCTCACCAGTGTTCGGTCAGATTCGGAACGGCTGGCCCTCCAGTCGCTCTCCAGGCGTCTTTTCCGGCGCTTCATGTCCCTCAGCTCCTCGGAAAACCAGGGAGCCAATTGAGATCGGCACTAGATCAGAGGCCGCAAAGGAACGACGCGGTCCAAAGCTCCAGCAGCTGCCTTATCCCAGGCGGCCACCAGTCCTTCAGTTGAGTCGTGAGCCAGAGCCTCAGGGAATGGCCCAAGCTCTGTCAGGAACCTATCCGGATCCATCAGACGCCTGGGATGGAACCACCTGGTCGGTTCCGTCTCCCTGTGGTGGAGGTTAGCGGCTTGAAAGTCAAGTCAAAGGAGTGAATGATCTGACCATGACAAGGGCTTGGTGACTATATCCCCTGTTTCTAGATCATTCTGGCTCCAGAGGATTATCAACGCTTCTTTCAGTGAGGGTGACGTACCGACCGCCTTGAAAGAGGCGGTGATGAGGCCCCTCCTCGAGAAGCCCTCTCTGGATCCGGCAGTTTTGGCTAACTATCGTCCAGTCTCCAACCTTCGTTTTACTGCGAAGGTTGTCGAGAGTGTGGTGGCGCGGCAGCTTCCCCAGTACCTGGATGAAGCTGTCTATTTAGATCCGCTCCAGTCCGGTTTCAGGCCTGGGTACAGCACGGAAACGGCATTGGTCGCGTTGGTGGATGATCTCTAGAGGGCTCGGGGTAGGGGTTATTCCTCTATCCTGGTCCTATTAGATCTCTCAGCGGCTTTTGATACCATCGACCATGGTATCATGTTGCACCGGTTGGAGGGATTGGGAGTGGGGGGCACCGTTTTGCGGTGGTTCTATCTCTCCGACTGGTCACAATCTGTGTTGACAGGGGGGCAGCGGTCGACCCCAAGGCACCTTGTTTGTGGGGTGCCACAAGGGTCAGTCCTCTCGCCACTCCTGTTCAACATTTATGTAAAGCCGCTGGGTGAGATCATCCGTGGTTTTGGGGTGGAGTTCCATCAGTACGCTGACGATACTCAGCTGTACATCTTCACCCCAGACCATCCCAACGATGCCGTGGAAGTGATGTCCCAGTGCCTGGAGGCTGTGCGGGTCTGGATGGGGAGAAACAGGCTTCGACTCAACCCTTCCAAGACCGAGTGGCTGTGGCTGCCGGCGTCCCGGTATAGCTAGCTGGCGCCATCACTGGTTATTGATAACCAATAATAACCAATAATCACTGGTTATTGACCACTGGCGAATCACTGACCCCCACAGAAAGGGCTCGCAACTTGGGCGTCCTCCTGGACTCACAGCTGTCTCTAGAAGAGCATATGACGGCCGTGGCCAGGGGGGCTTTCTATCAGGTTCGCCTGATACGCCAGTTGTGTCCCTTTCTAGATCGGGACTCCTTACGCACAGTCACTCAAGCTCTCGTCACTACTCGTCTGGACTACTGTAACGCTCTCTACATGGGGCTCCCCTTGGGGAACACCCGGAGGCTCCAACTGGTGCAGAATGCGGCCGCGCGGGGGATTATGGGAGCGACGGGGCGCTCCCATGTGACTCCTCTCCTGCGCGAACTGCATTGGCTTCCAGTGGATTTCCAGGTGCGCTTCAAGGTGTTGGTGATCACCTTTAAAGCGCTCCATGGCTTAGGGCCGGGGTACTTACGGGACTGCCTCCTGCCACCAATTGCCTCCCACTGGCCAGTTCGCTCCCACAGAGAGGGCCTCCTCAGGGTGCCGTCAGCCAGACAATGCCAGCTGGCGACCCCCAGGGGGAGAGCCTTCTCTGTGGTGGCACGTACCCTCTGGAACGATCTACCCCCAGAGATACGAGTGATCCCAGACCTCCGGACTTTTCGTCGGGCCCTAAAAGCTCACCTCTTTCAGTTAGCCGGGCTGGCCTGATTTTATTTTGGTTTTAAATTGATATTGATTTTAAATTGAAATATTCTAAATTAATGGGCCAAACTTTATATAATTTATTTTAAAAACTATTTTAACTTTTATGTACAAATGTTTTACTCTGGCTGTTCACCGCCCTGAGTCCAAAAGGAGAAGGGCGGTATAAAAGTTTAATAATAAATAAATAAATAAATAAATTCAACCACTGACCAGAGACAAAAATCAGGTCCAGAGTGTGTGTCCCCCATGTGAGTAGGGTCTTGAACTAGCTGGGTCAGGTCCATGGCCATCATGGAAGCCATGAACTCCTGGGCTGCTTCTGACGTTTCACTGATGGATGACAGGTTGAAATCCCCCATGACCATAAGTCTGGGGGTATCCACCGCCACCCCGGCTATTACGTTGAGCAGCTCAGGCAGGGCCGCTGCTACGTGGCAGGGAGCTAGGTACGCAATCAGCAAGCCCATCTGCACCCCACGACCCCACTTCACAAGGAGGGACTCACATCTGACTATCTGAGGTACAGTGGCCTCCCTCGGACAAAGACCTTCTTTAATAATAGCCGCCACCCCCCTGCCCCTACCCTGGGCCGTCGGCCGATGGAATGCACTGAAACCTGGTGGGCACATTTCAGCAAGGGGCACCCCCCCCCTCCGGACCCAACCAGGTCTCTGTAATACCTGCCAGGTCCACTCCCCCCTCCTGAATAAGGTCGTAAATGAGGGGGGCTTTATTTACCATGGCCCTGGCATTGCACAACATTAGCCGGAGGCCCAGGCTGAGGATCTGTGCAACCCGGGGAACGAGAAGAGCATTGGAGACCGGAGTGCGCAATTGCTTGAAGACAGCGAGTGTGCACTCCCAGAACATGATATGCCCCCCTGCTACCACCGTATCTGCCCCTCCCACCCACCATACTGATTAAACAGCCCTCATTAAATTGGACTCTAGCCCCCTCCCTGATATCCAGCCCCGCACCCCCAATGCTGTAGCCCCCCGCCGGCCCCGGTCTTGACCCTGGTAGGTTACCCCTCAGACCCACTCTGGGCGCCCCAGAACCCCTTAAAATTTTGGCTAAAAACATACTTAAAAAATCCCTCAACCCTCTCTTTGCGCCATGCCACCTCTCGGGATTCCACAACCTGTCATCAAGGTAGGCCCTCGATAGTGTGGAGGGCCAAACCTGCGAGAGGGGGGAGTCTTGCAGTGCAAGAAGGTCGGCAGTCGTATACATCAAAATAAACAAGGATGGGAGGTAAAGATTGTCCAGGGATGCACCACAGAGTCTAAAAATGCTGGAACAACATAGATATCATGCTGAAAACGCTGGACTCCACTGCCCTCTCACGGCAGTGGAAAGGGGTCCCGTGCCAGTTCGCCATAGTTGACAAGAAAAATGTCCAAGCCACCTTCTCACGGTGGCTGGCCCAAATGTAAGTGGCAATGGAGATCAGATGGTCTAATTTCTTCCGGTGATGAGCGGCAACAGCTCCCTCAGCGCCCGCATAGCCATTTTCCAGTCCATCCAGCTAGGGTCAGATGAAACGATAAGCCAGTCCATATGGACAGAATAATAATAATCCTGAGAGGAGAGCATGGCCTACAAAGGAGGGGGATAACATACCGCTGGACATAATCTGGAGAAAGATGTCATATAGGGCCAGGGCCAGGGCCAGGCCATAAACAAGAGGGAAGGGGAGGGGGAGGGGGGAGAGGCAGAAGGGGAGACTACCCAAGGCAATCAATTAATTGATCAACCTCCAGTCTCTCCAAACCGCCCAGGTCTTCACACCCCCCAATCACATCTCCAACCGCCAACCAACCTCCTACCCCCAGGTCTCAATAGGGTCTCAATAAAGTCTCCAGATCCCAACAAAGCCAGGGTGGTAAAACCAGCTACAGGTCCAGATGGTAAAAAAACTGGGAGATGGAACTGTCCATATCCACCCCCTGACCATGCTGCTAGGCACCAGCTGCCGTCCTTGCCCTCCTCCAGCTTCGCTGCCAGGCCGTGGCCGCTGCCGTCTCTGCAGCCGCCGTCATCGACGCTGAACAGCAACCAGGCTCCCAACATACCCTGGAACCTCCGGACATCACCCCCGAGGTATCCAGAGCATGGGGGGAGCCGTTCCTCTGCCGCCATCACATGGCCGCTGCTGCCGCTACCCTGGCCTCCGGCGCCTCCGGTGCTGGAAAAGGGCGCTGCAGCCAGGTCGCCACCCTCCCACGTTGCCACCATCCCGCGGTGTCTTCAAATGTTGGCTCCGGCCCAGCTGTGTTGTTCCGGAGGGCAAAACAGCCCTCACCCGGCTGGGCGGAAACTCCCCTAGCCGTGGCTGGAGCTGATGTTTAGTCGGCTCCCTGCAACCCCCTGAACGACCCAAACCATCCCATCCTTGGACGGTGTTTCACACGATCACCGCCATCTTGGAGCATGTACTTTCCTTTATTCAAGTCTTAAAGCTGTCAAGTTTGAAGACCCCTGGGTTAGGGGTTAAGGTTAGCATCGGTTTATAACAGGTTAGGGTTAGCACCTGTATATAATGGGTTAGGGTTAGCACTTGTTTGTATAGGGTTAGGGTTAGGGAGGAAACAAATCACCAATGTCTTAAAATTCTCAGCTTGCTATTGTTACTGTAGTTTAGGGCGGGGGCATAATGAGCTACCCTAGTGTGTGCGTATGAATGAACATGGTTTCAGCTACAGTGCTCTGCATTGTTATAAAGGACACAATATTGTTCTTTCTTGCAGAAAAATGTCAAAGCCAAGAAGGCAAGCATACAAAATCTCTTTCAAGCTGGAAGTCGTGAAATATGCTCAGGAGTATGGAAACAGAGCAGCAGAGAAACATTTGGGGCCACCTCCAACTGAAAAAATGATAAGAGAGTGGCGGAAACAGGTGGAACAGCTGCAAAAGGTAAAGGATAAAAGCAAGCACAACTTTCGTGGGGTTCCTGCAAAGTGGCCACAGTTAGAGGAGGACATGAGAGACTGGATCACAGGTCACCGGAACAGTGGCTTCGCAGTCACCACAAAAATGGTGATGTATGAAGCCAAACACATTGCTACACAGATAGGCATTCAGGATTTTACTGGATCACCATCCTGGTGCTTCAGATTTATGAGGTGATATGGCCTTGCTATGCGCACCAAAACTAGAATTGCGCAAAGAATGCCAAAAGAGTATGAATGTAAGATTCTGTCTTTTCATACTTTTGTGACAGACTCCAGGAAGAAAAATAATTTTGAAATTGACCAGATTGGGAATATGGATGAAGTCCCACTAACCTTTGATGTGCCATCAAATAGGACTGTTGATGTGAAAGGTGCCAAAAGCATAACCGTGAAAACCTCAGGACATGAGAAAACACATTACACTGTTGTGTTGTCCTGCTGTGCAGACGGCACCAAATTGCCACCAATGTTAATATTCAAAAGAAAAACCTTCCCAAAGGAAGTGATTCCAAGAGGTGTTGTTGTGCATGTCCATGAGAAAGGATGGATGAACAAACATGGAATGAAAGTATGGCTTGAAAGAGTGTGGTCCAAACGTCCTGGAGGGCTTCTGAAAAAACCAGCTTTATTAGTGCTCGACCAGTTTAGAGCACATATTAGTGAAACCACAAAGAAAAGATTCAAAGAAGTGAAGACTCATCTAGCTGTAATTCCTGGGGGTCTTACCAGCCAGTTGCAACCTCTTGATGTTTCCATCAACAAGCCATTCAAAGTGTACATGCGAGAAGAGTGGAACAAATGGATGGCTGCTGGTAATCATGATCCGACACCCACTGGACTAATGAGGAGGCCCACTATCACTCAAGTTTGTGAATGGGTGAAAACATCATGGAACTCAGTGAAGGACGAAATTGTTACACGGTCCTTCAAAAATGTGGCATTAGCAATGTCTTAGATGGAACTGAAGATGATATTATTTATGAAGGTAGCGAAGAAAGTGATTGTGAGCAACTGGGTTTCCTAAACTCTGATACCAGTGATGATGATGAGTTCTTGAGGTTTCCAGAAAATTAGAGGAATGCTTGAACCTTAAAGTCTCTCATTTGTTAATGACAGTGATGATGGTTCTTAATACTGCTGTTGACTTTACATGGTTGTAAAAAGTGTACATGGTTGTAAAAAGTGTACATGGTTGTAAAAAGTATACATGGTTGTAAAAATTATTCTGCTATACTGGTATATTATTAAATAATATATTACTACACCATTTGGTTCAGAATACTTTTTTCCTTGTTTTCCTCTCCCAAAATTAAGGCGCATCTTATACTCCAGTGCGTCTTATACTCTGAAAAATATGGTAACTCTTTATATCCTAACAAACATTTCCTCAACTGCTTCTGGTTTCCATAAGGAAGTTCCAATAAAAAAAGTTATGTGTTGTGACTTTCTGCTCCAGGGTGGATTTGATTTGATTTGACTTGATTTAAGTCAATTTAAATCACGATTTAAAACATGATTTAAATCACTAGTAAAAAGGCTTGATTTAAATAAACTCAATTTAAATCTTTTTTTTTAAAAAAATTTCTCTTTACATACAATATGTGCTTAATGAACAGTGTACTGTCTGGGTCAATTCGTTTACATAGTAATACTTATTAAGTTCCTAATTTCTACCCCTTTTATCCAACCATTTATATATATCAATTTTTCCCCTTATATCTATATACCTATACATGTGGTTCCATTATCCTTTATACATATTAACATATTAATATACTAATTTATAAACATACATTTTTTGTCATATATATTTATACAGATTTATTACTATTTTCTAACTCCTAAGTTTTCTTTCTTTGATATTTTCTTAGCTTTTGCACCTATCCTCTAACCATTTATACCAGGGGTCAGCAACCCGTGGCTCTGGAGCTGCATGTGGCTCTTTCATCCCTCTGCTGTGGCTCCGTTGCCGGTCAGCTCCACAATTGGTAGGGCTTTCGGTTAGGACCAGTAGAGGAAAAAGGACGCTGCGCTAGGCGGAGACTCTATGGTGTGAGAACCGGACTTCCGGTCAGCTCCAGAATTGAATGGCGGGCTTCCGGTTAGGACCTTTGTGGCTCTTTGAGTGTTTAATGTTGTCAACCCCTGATTTATACCATTCATTCCATACCAAATAATATTCTGTTTCTCCTTTATCTTTTATTTCTTTTGTTTGTTTATCCATCTCAGTGCACTCTAGCACTTTTCTTATCACACTTTCCTCTGATGGTATAGTATTCTTCTTCCAGTTTTGCGCATACACAATTCTGGCTGCAGTTATGACATGTAACATTAAGTATTGTATTTTTTTATCATAATTTTTTGTAAGTATGCCTAATAGGAATAATTCCAGTTTCAATTCTATTTGTTGTTTGGTTATCTCTTCAAGTCACTTTCTTATTCTTATCCAATAATTTTTGCTATTGCACACATCCACCACATATGATAATACGTTCCCTGGGTCTGTCTGCATTTCCAGCAATCCGGTGATCTGTTTGGGAACATTTTTGACAGTCTCGATGGGGGTAGGTGCCATCTGTAAAACATTTTATGTAGGTTCTCTTTATAGGCTGTCGACATGGTCAATTTGTAATTTTTTCCCCAGAGTTTCTCCCATTTCTCTAATTCTATACTATACCCAAATTTTTTTGCCCAGGTTATCATGGTTTCTTTGACTATTTCCTCTTCCATTCTTTTTTTTATTTATTTAGATTTATATACCACTCTTCTCCCCGAGGGGACTCAGGGTGGTGAACAGCCAAAAGTAAAAAACATACATACAAAATTTAAAAGCCAAATAAAACCAAATTAAACAATGGCCGCGACTATTAAAAGCCCAATTAAAATATTAAAACCCCAAATATTAAAATATTTAAATTTTAAAATTTTAAAATTATTTTTACCGAAAAAGGGGAGAAATTAGGCCAGGCCTGCCTGATGGAACAGAAAAGTTTTTAGCTCACGGCGGAAGGCGCGAAGGTCCGGGATCATCCGTATCTGCGTGGGGAGTTCGTTCCAGATAGTGGGTGCCCCCACAGAGAAGGCTCTCCCCCTGGGGGCCACCAGCCGACATTGTTTGGCCGACGGCACCCGGAGGAGCCCCTCTCTATGGAGTGTACCGGTCGGTGGGAGGCTATTGGTGGTAGTAGGCGGTCCTGCAAGTACCCGGGTCCTAAGCCGGGTCCTACTCTTTCAGGGTCCCAGGAAGTTCAAAGCCAGAGAGGGCATAAAACCCGGGGACTCTCGGCCCTTTTCTGTTCAGGAACTCAAACCATGTGATCCTCTCCACCATTAAACCATCTTTCCAAGCAGTCTCCATGTTTCCAGTGTCTTTTTCCCCCACTTGGAGCTGAACCCAGAAGGATAATTCTAACACATAGAAGGTAAGGTTAGAAGGCATCTTGGAGAACATCTAGTCCAACTCTTGTTCAGTACAGAAATCTACAGCATCCTTTGCAGATGGCCAACTACCTTCTACTTAAACCCACCCAGGAATATGGAGTTTTAAAAAAAGTTTTAAATATCCCCCCCCCCCCCCAAACAACCAGGTCTGTATGGGGAATAGAGATCCTACCGGAGAGCTGGGCCCAAATTTTTTATCCCCTTTTATTTTCTTTTTCAGAGAGGAAATGTTTATTTTTATTTTTCTAGGTGTACTTAGTTTAGTATTAAACAGTCTTTCGCTTCTTTGTTAATTGTGCCTCTTTGATGAATCTTCAGGATTCTGACTTATTTGAGGAGGTGGTGGTGACATTTCCTGATGAAGACCAAATCCCTTCAGATACTGAGCATGGAGATATATGCATGGAAGCTGGACAGCAGGCTGATGTAGACATATGTTTGCTTGGTAAGGAACTTTCAATCCACCTACTTAGTGCTTCGAATCACTTCTCTTTCTCTAAATGTACTTTTAAAATTATTATTGATGCATGCATTCCCATGCAAGGATTATATAAAATGGGAAACACCTAGGACCTAAAATGTATACAGTAATATAAATCCTAACACATGACTAAGTACTGTATACTTTTAAGAATAGCTCAATTCAGCTTCTCCAATCCAGTGTACTCCAGATGCCATCATTCATAGCCATAGTTTTGAAGACCTATCAATGCAATGAGCCTTAAATTCTGTTCTTTTTTTTTCTTATATGACAAAATCATGGTCTGCTGTGATATCCTCCCCTGGTCTCAAGGGTGCTTTTTCAAAAGGCAATGGGACTGTGTTTTTTCCTTTGAGGAAGAAGATGTTTCGCTTCTCATCCAAGAAACTTCAACAGTTCTGGTTGGATGATGGGAGTGGGATGGAAGAATTAGTTCTGACAGGATGTTTGGGGGGAATGGAAGGATTATATTTCTTTGCAATCATCTGGTGGTTAGCACTCTCTCTGAGAGCTGTTGAGGCCACTTGGGGGTTTATTTGTGCCCTCAGGGTCACCTGAATCAGTGTGCAAATTGGTGTGGAATCTTCTTGGAACTGCCGAAAGGACTACGTTGTAGACAGGAGATAGATGGTGTCATATCCCTCCCACTCTGTTGAGAGAGGGCTGTTCAATTCTAGCATTGATGGCCTCTACGATAGAAGTCCACATTCTGGATAGAGAGGACCATTGGTTTGAAAGAGGGGTAAAAGAGGCCAACTTTGTGTGAATTGAACAGATCTCCCTCAACAGAGGGGGAGGACTATGACACCACCTATCCTGTCTACAACAGTCCATTTGGCAGTTCCAAGAAGTTTCCACACTCATTTGCATTCTGACCATGAGGGCACAGATAAACTCCCAAATGGCCTCAACAGAGAGAGTGCTAATGACCGGATGACTGCAAAGAAATATAATCCTTCCACCCCCCACCCCATCCATCCCCCACCCAACATCCTGTCAGAACTAATCCTTCCCCCCACACACACACCCAACCAGAACTGATGAAGCTTCTTGTATGAGAAGCGAAACTTCTTTTATGAGAAGCGAAACTTCTTTCTCAAAGGAAAAAACATCGTCTAGTTGCCTTTTAAAAAAGCACCTTTGAGACAATCATGACCTGGATGACTGAGAATCTCCATAGACATCCTTCTTAGGCATAATAAATTGTTTTGTATAAACAGTAGAATTATTAAAACAGAATTGAAAGCTGCTTATGACAAGAAGTGTTTATGGTAAATAAAGATAGAAATATAAAAAAAATAAAAATAGAAATGGGAAGCTAAGGTGACTAAAAGTGATATGTTCATAAAAGCATAACTTGTAACATGTTTTAGTTTTAATTTGATAACAAACTGGTGGATGATAATGATGATTAATTGTTAAAGATTTTAGATGATGTACTAAGGTACACAGATGAAAGTTATAATTGTGATTGCATTTAATACATGTTGGAAATGATTAATATTAAGAAATAAATGGGGATACACCCTGGAAGAGTACAGTTGGAAACAGTGGATTAATAGACAACATATGGAAAAAGAAATTTTTAATAAGTTAGCAGAATAGAAGTTGGAGTTAATGGAGGAGAATATGCTGAGAAATCAGCCAATTAATGAAATGCTGGAAATCAGCCAAATAATAGGTGGAGTTAAGGAGGAGAATGCTGTTAATCAACCAAAACAAAGCATGCTGGAAATCAGCCAAAACAATGGAAAATGCTGGTAATCAGCCAAATAAAAGGGGGAGTTATGGAGGAGAATATGCTGAAAACTCAGCCAAAATATGCTATGCTGGAAATCAGCCAAATAATAGGTGGAGTAATGGAGGAGAATGAGGAGAATATACTGAAGAATAATTATTAATAAGGGGTGAAAAAGAAAATGTTGGGTGATAATTAAAATGAAATGGTAAATTTTGAGATCTCTGTGTAAAAGTTTAAGAACATGATAGGATGAATTGGGTTTAGAAAACGAGAAAAATAGAAAGAAATTTTGATTAATAAATTGAAATAAAAATTGAGTTGTATACATTTGGAATTTAAGATTTGTGGTGATAAAATTGTACGGTAAATATAGATTAATAGAATAGGTTGTCTTTGTGTTTAATGTTGTTTCTAAAAGGAGCAAGGGATAAAAACTTTAGATAAAGCGGTATTGAATTTTGATTTATAATTGAATTTATAATTGCATATAAAAATGAGCTCTGCCTTAGTAGGAGATTAGGATGTATGATGAGATAATAGAAATATTTATTAAGACATTGGAATTTATGTTAAAATTGTTTGTTCTCATTTGTTAAATTAGTGTACCCATTTGTGACCGGACCAAGACTTCGTTCTTGAAAAAAATTTCTTTTTTATGTTTATGTTGGAAAAAATAAAAAAAAATTACAAAAAAAAGCTGCTTATGGTTGGGGATTAAACTATGGTAAATGCATACCAAGACAGGAACAGGAACATGCAGAGGTTACTTGTGAAGCCTATGGTTTGCACATAGCAACCATGTTATATCCCCGCAATTTTTTACAATTGGGCTACCATTAAACAACATAGAGGCAATTTTTTTCATGGAACTCCAGTGAAGTGAATTTGGAACAATGTGTCTTCATTTTCCGTGGACAATGTAACCCATTCCTGTGCTGCCTTGGTATTGGATTCAGTTTAACAGAGTTGGAAGGGACTGTCTAGGTCAGGGGTCCTCAAACTTTTTAAACAGGGGGCCAATTTACGGTCCCTCAAACTGTTGGGGGGCCGGATTGGCTGGGAGGGCATGGATAGGTGGTCATGTGACTAGGTGGTCGTGGCTAGGTCATGTGACTGGGTGGGCCAATTTAACAGTCCATTGAACAATGCACACAAATTAAACTTTAATTTGTTTTGCTCCTGGGGGTGTTTTATTTGCTTTTGTTTGCATGTTGCTCTTTCGGTTGCCTTTTCTTTTTACTAGATCATTTTTTCAGATGTTTAGGAGTCTAGTGGTCCACTTCAGGAAACTCAGTTTTGCTGCAATTCTTCTCAGCCCCAAGGAGCTTGAGAAATCTCTCTCTGTCTCTCTCTATCTCTTTGTCTCTCTCTCTTTCCTTCTCTCTCTCCCTCTCTTTTTCTTTCTCTCTCTCTCTTTTTTCTCTCTCTTTTTTCACTCTCTCCTTCTCTCTCCCTCTCTCTCTCCCCCTCTTTCTCTCTCTTTCATTCTTTCTCTTCCTCTCTCTTTCTGTCTCTCTGTCTGTCTGTCTCTTTCTTTGTCTCTCTCCCTCCTTTCTCTCTCTTTCATTCTCTCCCTTTCTCTCTCTCTCTCTCTCCCTCTCTCTTTCTCTCTCTCTTTCTTTCTCTTTCTCCCTCTCCTTCTCTCTCCCTCTTTATGTCTCTCTGTCTCTCTTTCTTTCTTTCTCTCTCTCCTCTCTTCCTCTCTCTTTCGGTCTCTCTGTCTGTCTCTCTTTCTTTGTCTCTCTCCCTCTATCTCTCTCTCCACCTCTCTCTTTCTCGCTCTCTCCCCCTCTTTCTCTCTTTCATTCTTTCTCTTTCTTTTTCTTTCTCTCTTTCTTTCTCTCTCTCTCTATTTCTCTCTCTCTCTCCCTCTCTTTCTTTCTCTTTCCTGCTCTCTTTCTTCTCTCCCTCCCTCCCTCTCTCTCTCTCTCTGTCTCTCTGTCTCTCTCTCTATCTTCTGGAGGCGGTGAAGGTGAAAAATGGGCTGTTTTTGCCTGTTTTTTTGCCTTTTCACACACACATACACCACCTCCACAAGCATTCTGCAGGCTAAAACCAGGCAAAAATGGCTCATTTTTTGGCCAGAAACAGGCCATTTTTGCCTGGTTTTTTGCCTCTTCTAAACCCCCCCACAAGCATTCTGCAGGCTAAAACCAGGCAAAAATGGCTCATTTTTTGACCAAAAATGGGCCATTTTTGCCTGGTTTTTTGCCTCTTCTAAACCCCCCCCCACAAGCATTCTGCAGGCTAAAATTGTTGAGCTTACCTTTTAGTTCCAGCCTGCAGATCTCCCGAAGACAAGTCCTGCACTCTGATGTGGGCGGGGCAACATTGTGGTGCTCCGCAGGCCAGATTAATTGGTTCAGCGGGCCGCAGTTTGAGGACCCATGGTCTAGGTCATCTAGTCCAACCCCCCTCCCAAGCAGGAGAACCTGGCCTTTACCATTTCTGACAAATTATTTTGCCGCTCTTATTGCGTCATCAGATAATCGCCCAGCCGCCCTGTTTAGGGTGACCCGCTCCCTGCTCCAGCAGGGAGCGCGGGAGGACCCCTTGGAGGGTAGGGCCAAGGACTTTGTGCAGTATCTGTATGACAAAATCGCTCAGATTCAGGAAGACTTGGACTCTGACTGGGTAGATTCAGGGGGGATGATGGAGGCAGGTCTTGAGAATGTTATCTGGGAAGAGTTTGACCCTGTGACTCCATAAGACGTGGACAGGATTCTGGGTAGACTGAGCACAGCCACATGTTTATTGGACCCGTGTCCCTCCTGGTTGGTGCTGGCTTCTCGGGAGGTGACACGAGGCTGGCTTCAGGGGATTATAAATGCTTCATTGAGTGAGGGTGACTTTCCCGCCGCCTTGAAAGAGGCGGTGGTGAGGCCTCTCCTCAAGAAGCCTTCCCTGGATCCGGCAGTGTTAGCAAACTATCGTCCAGTCTCCAACCTTCACTTTGTGGCGAAGGTTGTTGAGAGTGTGGTTGCGCGACAGCTTCCCCAGTACCTGGATGAAACGGTTTATCTGGATCCGTTCCAGTCGGGCTTCAGGCCTGGGTACAGCACGGAAATGGCATTGATCACGTTGGTTGATCTCTGGAGGGCTCGGGACAGGGCTTGTTCCTCTGTCCTGGTCCTATTAGATCTCTCAGAGGCTTTTGATACCATCGACCATGGTATCATGCTGCACCGGTTGGAAGAGTTGGGGGTGTGGGGCACCGTGTTGCGGTGGTTCTCCTCCTTTCTCTCCGACCGGTGGCAGTCTGTGTTGGCAGGGGGGCAGAGGTCGACCCCGAGGCACCTTATATGTGGGGTGCCACAGGGGTCGGTCCTCTCGCCCCTTCTGTTCAACATTTATGTGAAGCCACTGGGTGAGATCATCCGTGGTTTCGGGGTGAAGTACCATCAGTACGCTGATGATACTCAGCTGTACATCTCCACCCCGGACCACCCCAATGATGCCCTTGAAGTGATGTCCCGGTGCCTGGAGGCCGTGCGGATCTGGATGGGGAGAAACAGACTCAGGCTCAACCCATCCAAGACCGAGTGGCTGTGTTTTCCGGCATCCCGATATAGTCAGTTGGTGCCATCACTGACTATTGGGGGCGAGTCGTTGGCCCCCACGGAGACGGTTCGTAACTTGGGTGTCCTCCTGGACTCACGGCTGTCTTTAGAAGAGCACTTGATGGCTGTGGCCGGGAGGACTTTATCAGGTTCGCCTGATCCGCCAGTTGTGTCCCTTTCTGGATCGGGACTCCTTACGCACGGTCACTCATGCCCTCGTCACTTCCCGCCTGGACTACTGTAATGCTCTCTACATGGGGCTCCCCTTGAGGAGCACCCGGAGGCTCCAACTGGTTCAGAGTGCGGCCATGCGGGTGGTTATGGGAGCGATGTGGCGTTCCCATGTAACACCTCTCCTGCGTGAGCTGCACTGGCTCCCGGTGGTCTTCCGGGTGCGCTTCAAGGTTTTGGTTACCACCTTTAGAGCACTCCATGGTTTAGGACCTGGGTACTTACGGGACCGCCTTCTGCCACCAGTAGCCTCTCACCAGCCAGTACGCTCACATAGAGAGGGGCTCCTCAGGGTGCCATTGGCCAAACAGTGTCGACTGGTGGCCCCCAGGGGGAGAGCCTTCTCTGTGGGGGCACCTACCATCTGGAATGAGCTCCCCCTGGAGATACGGAGGATCCTGGATCTGCGCACCTTCCACCGTGCCCTCAAGACCTTTTTATTTCAACAGGCTGGCCTGGCCTAATCTTCCCTTTTAATTGTAAATTTTTAAATTTGTTTTAAAATATTAGGGGTGTTTTAAATTTGTTTTGGGCCAAAATATTTAATGGGTTTTTATACTGTCTTTTAAATTTTGTAGTTTGTGTGTTTTACCTTTTTGGCTGTTCACCGCCCTGAGTCCTTCGGGAATAAGGCGGTATATAAATCCAATAATAATAATTAAAAAAAATTTTTTAAAAATGGCAGTCCAGTCTCTTCGTGAAAGCTTCCAGTGATGAAGCTCCCACAACTTTTTTTTATGAAAAGTTTTTTATTTTTACTTCTCATAAACATATTTAAATGTACAGTCTCTTATCCATCATTAATCATTCATCTCGTCTTTTAACTATTTTAGATTAATTATTAATTGTTCGGGGCTGCCCTTTTACCATTTCCTCTCTTTTATTTTACCACAACTTTCCTTCTTCTTCTTCCCTTCTCTTCCTTCTTCTGACCCTTTCTACTTTCTTTATTCCTCCTCTCCTCTCCTTCCCTTTCCTACTTCCCCTTCCCTTCCCCCACTCCTCTCTTCTTCTTCCTTTTCTAACCCTCTCTCCTACTCTTCTTTCCCCTCCCCTTTCTTCCTCTCCTTTTCTCTTTTCTATCCCTCTCTCTCCTTTCCTCTCTTCTCCCCTCCTACCCTTTCTCTGCTCCTCTCTCTTTTCCCACTCCCTTGTTGTTTCCATTTTCAATTCAATCTAGAATGGTATCCGAGCAGCCCCGATTTTCTATTTATATACATCATTCATGTACATTTTTTATAGCAACACTTTTTCCCTTCCCCCCTCTTCCCCCTTTTTCATTTACCTAGGCGTCATCTGGGTTTCTATTCTTTTTATTATCTTTTCTCTTATTTGTCTTTTCCCTATCCATTTTATCTCTATTCCTTTCTTCATATTTCTTTTCTAACCAATCATAATTTTTCCCCATGTCTTGAAATACATCGATTCCTCTTTATCTTTTATTCTCAATGTCAATCTGTTCATTTCTGCACATTCTAAAATTTTCTTTATTATCTCACCTTCCAATGGGATTTTATCAGCTTTCCAATTTTTTGCAAATACTATTCTAGCCGCAGTTATTATATGAATAATCAAATATGTATCTTCTTTAGTATACGTCTCCGGTAATATTCCCAATAAAAATGTCTCTGGTCTTAGCTCTATATGTTGCTGTAACATTCCCTCTAACCATATCTGTATTTTAACCCAATAATTCTTTGCCTCTTTACATGTCAACCACATATGATAATATGATCCCAGCAATTGATGACATTTCCAACATTGATCTTTTAGCTAGTCTTTCCGGTGGCATATGCCATCTATAAAACATCTTATACAAATTTTCTTTATATGCTGTTGCCATTGTTAATTTATGATTTCTCTCCCATAATTGTTGCGATTTCTCCAATTCAATTGTATAACCAAAATTTTTTGCCCATGCTATCTGTCGAGCCCAGCCTCACGCTCGACAACGCTGACGCGTGCTGACACGGAGGAAGGAACGACATGGAGCGAACCACCATACACACACATGAAGGGTGGAGGTGGCACTGGGTGTTAGGCGGCCGTTTGTGGGGTGTGGGGAGGCGCGTGCGCTGGAGGTAGGGGTCTTACTTGAAGGGCGCTGGTGCCCTTGCTGCTGGCTATACGGAGAAACGAATGCCGCTGCTGGAAGAAGAGAAAGGGGACCGGCGTTCCGCATCCCACTGACGAACTAATAAGCACTCTGGGTGGGCATGCTCATAGGGCGTGGCTACCCAGGGAGGGACATTTAAGCATCGGAAGCCAGGAGGGTGTAGCGCCGAATTCAACTCATCTTGAGTGCAGCGTGTACCTGGAGCCAGCGCGCATTAAACCAGCATTCCCAAAAGAGCTGACTGTGATTATTTCCGGGTCTTGCTGCATCGTGCTGCGTTTTGCCTGGGAACCCTGAGGAATTTGGCGCTACCCCCCCGACTCCGGCTTGTCGGTGAAGCTGTCGCAGGGATGGTGGAAGGGGTGGATTCCGCTTTCGTGCCGCCCGCTGAGGAAGAAGAGCTTCAGGAGGAGGCACTGATGGAGAACCCAGTCGAGCCCCAGCCGCCAGCGGTGCGAGCGAAGAAAGTCGTTCGTATCCCAGGGGGGGGCATGGCTGGCGCTGGAGAGGCTACTCAGTCGGCGTCTGGGGACTGGTGGCATAGTCCCACACTGGCTGGCCCCGGAGGGGGCATGAAAGACCCGTTGTCTCCGCCATCTGGTGAGCATTTTCGTCGGTGGTGGGAGAGGAGATGGGTGGAAGATGATGACGAGAAGTGGAGCTATTCGACGGGCCCGGGCCAGACCACCATGGACATTCTGCGGGAGCGGTTTGGCGAAGCCAGCTTCAGAGACGCGCAGTCCTGGCAGCCGTAGATGGCAGGAACGGAGTCCAGTACCACGTGGCATGGGCTGTCGGGGCCGTCTGGGGCAGAACCCCGATTCCGTCTGGCCAGCCCCAAACTGCGCTTGGGGGCCCCAGTAGGAAAACTCCCGACAACAGACCTGCAATCCACGTTAAATCCACCTCCTGGGGTTGCCATGGGGGTGGGCTCGGGGCTGGGTTCTGAGTCCCTTCGTCACGCTCCAGCCCAGGGTGTGCGGGATAGGTCCCAGAGTGGTACGAGCCACCCAGGTAGTACACAAGGGCCCTATGGGCCACCACCCCCACACTTGGGGCCTTCGGCCCCAGGCCGGCTGGGTCCTCAGGGGTGTGGGGCCCTTGTCCAGTGTGGGGACCCCCTTGCAGGCCACGTTCGATGGCAATCCAGACCGGGTGGCTCTTTTCTTGAACCAGGTACTAAGCTATATTGATCTGTATGGCCGCCTATACCCATCTCAATGGTCTATGGTGGTGGCCATTACAACGACATTGATGGGGGAGGCCGCAGACTGGGTGGCGGACCTCCATAGTGACCATGCCCAGGAACTAACCGACGTCGGATTGTTCTTAGAGGGGCTCTGGGCCCGTTTCGAGGATGATACTAGAACACAGATAGCCGAGGGGGAGCTGGTAGCCCTGAAACAACGGGGTCACCCGGCGAAGGAGTATGTTCGGGAATTCCGGAAATTGGCCGGCAGAGTGCGTGCTTGGCCTGAACGCATGCTTGTCCATCAGTTTCACCTCGGCTTAGACCGCGAGTTGCAGCAGGCGTGTGTGTACCGGGGCCTCCCCCCACGCCTGTCAGAATGGTGTAAGGCAGCGATAGATTTAGACGTTGGATTG
The DNA here is from genome assembly GCA_012654045.1 of Ptyas mucosa. Taxonomy (NCBI): domain Eukaryota; kingdom Metazoa; phylum Chordata; class Lepidosauria; order Squamata; family Colubridae; genus Ptyas; species Ptyas mucosa. The sequence goes on from WNWU01012118.1 coordinate 18,435, forward strand.
AGGGAATTCCGTGTCAAGGGGACTGGGGGTCCGTCCCAGCCACGGCAGCTACCAGAATGACCGCCACCCCTCAAGGAGGAGGTTCATGGGGAGCCAGACTCCAGACCAACTGACCCCAACCGTCGACCGCTGCGGTGTTTCTGGTGCAATCAGGTGAGACATAGGGCCCTAGATTGCCTGCTCCCACCAGCTCAACCATTGGTCTCTACAACACCAGTGACGAGCGGGAAGAACCGAGCACGAATAACCCCTGAGAGGACCAGAGGAGTGTCACAATTAATACAGGCCGATGACAGAACACCAAAGAAGGAGGTGAATCCTGCTTCACATCCTGACGTTGTTCCCATGGTGGTGGAGGAGAGTGAGGAGGATGAGGGGGCCAGCGATCCGATAGTAAGTGCTCCCATACGGCCCTTTCTTATACCCATAACCTTAAAAACCTACCACGGTTCGATAGAGGTGACTCCGGGTGTACCCGTTGTTTGATGAGGCGAGCCCTGGCTACGCGTCTAGGCCTTCGACTGATCCGTTTGAAGGAACCCATAGCATTGGAACAAATGGACGGGTCTACCCTGGGGGGTACCCCAACCACTCATATGATGGAACTAGTCAAAATGGAGATAGGGGCCCACTGGGAGCACATACGTTTTGTGGTGGTAGACACCATGGTCGAGCCCATTATCTTGGGCCTGGCCTGGCTGGACAAATGGAAGCCCACTATTTGGTGGGAGGGCGGTTTCCAGAAACTCCACCTTGAGCTGGGACAGGAACTCAGCATAAAAGAATCACTGCAGGCGCAGGGGGCAGTTTCTTTAAGGCTTGAGGGTGGGGCCCCTCCAGGAGTGCCTGAGGTATATGCAGACCTGGCAGCAGTATTCGATGAGGTAGAGTGTGACACTCTACCACCACACCGAGCAACAGATTGTGCTATTGAACTTCTCCCCGGTGTTAAACTGCCGAAGCCACACATATATGCTATGACCCCAAGGGAGGTGGAGGAGTTACGCAAGTATATCGACAAAAACCTGGCAAGAGGGTTCATACAGCCCAGTCGCTCCCATATGGCCACCCCGGTTCTTTTCCAGGAGAAAAAAGATGGCGGCCTTCGTTTATGTGTCGACTACCGAGGGTTAAACGCTGTCAGTGTGGAACCGTTATATCCTCTCCCCTTGATGAAAGACCTGCTGGCTGATCTAGCCACAGGCACGTTTTTCATGAAACTTGACCTACGGGAAGCGTACTACCGGGTTCGTGTAAAACAGGGGGATGAGTGGAAAACCACTTTTAATTGCCCACTGGGCAGCTATTGTCAAGATTCAGTGTCGTCTCAAATAAATTGCATCTCAAACAAATAGTCCTTGATAAAAAGCTTTCATTTATTAAGCACAACAATCCGAACTCCGACTCAGTTGCAGCCAACACTGACTTCCTGGCCCAAAACCCTCCCTTTCCTTCCCTGTGACGAAAGTGGGGTTGAGGGGTACCCTGGACCGTGAACCAGCTCATGAGCAAACACACTGAGACTGAAATGAATCCGACAAAGGAGTCTTGTATAAAAGTATAATTTAATTTAAAATACTTAAAAAGACACTGTGCCTTTAAAAACCACATTAAAAGCAAAGTCTTATCTTGGTTATGTGAAGCCAGGCTATCTCCCTAGATTCCTCTCCACAATACCGAAACAGTTCACAAGAGATAAAGGTTAACATGACGATAGACCGCTTCGGCGTCGATACATCATCGAGGCAAACGAAGGGTAGCAGCAAAGACTTCACAACTAAAAGTCACCTGAGGGGGAAAACAGTTCAAGCAGCAACGTGGCTTGAAAGTCTGTGTGAAGAAGAAAAGTCCAGCACGGCTCAAACGTTGGCTTGTGTGCTTCAAACAGCAAAACACAAGCATCCGTGGGAGTATCTCAGCAGCAGCGTCTGGAGTCCTTATCTGCATTCTTCTCCTTCTGCAGCGTTGTGCTGGGCTCTTGCAAAGAACTCTGCATATAGGCCTAAAAGCATTTTTAGGCCTGAGTAGCAAGCGAAAAGGTCCTTACTTATATGGGGAGTTAACCTTCAATTAACTAGGGCGGGGAAGGCTTGCAGGTAATTGCAAACAGGAGACGGCTTGATTGATACCATACTGATTGTGGCTAATCAAGTAGCCGCAGCAATCCTGGAAACACTCGTGACATTCCCCCACTTCTCTGCGTCTCATTGGCCATCTTCCAAGTCACTCTGCTATAATCTACTGCTTCAGCTCAAAGGAATTTCCCCCCTCCCAACCCATCTCCTAGGGGATAGTATCTCCAGGGGAAATAAGTAAGTGAAAAGTCAAGCGTTCTCTTGCCAGATGCCTCCACCTTCTAATGTCAGCACTGGAGTGAATGCAGCTTGGAGTGCTGACAGCTATAAATTCTGTGTCATGCCGTTCGGGTTACAGGGCGCCCCAGCAGTCTTTATGCAATTAATTAACAAGGTCCTCCATGACTTTCTCTATCGAGGCATCTTGGTGTACCTCGACGATATTTTAATTTACACCAAAACCATGGAGGAACACATACGCCTCATACGTCAAATACTGGAAAGACTGTTACAAGCTAGGATATACGTCAAGGTCTCTAAATGTGAGTTTCATCGCACAGAACTGGACTATCTTGGGTATAGGATCTCTACAGCTGGGTTGGGCATGGATCCTAAGAAAGTGGCTACTGTGTTAGAATGGCAGGCACTGAGGACCAGGAGGCAGCTGCAGAGTTTCCTCGGTTTCGCGAATTTTTACAGACAGTTCATTCCGACCTTCGCCCATCTTGCCATGCCCCTGACAAATCTGTTACGGACAAAGGGATGGGGGGGCCACGCCCTGGGCAACGTTTAGAATGGATGGCAGAGTGCCAGAGAGCCTTTGAGAGCCTGAAACGCTGATTTGCCGAGGCCCCTATACTCCAACATCCCGATCAAACAAAACCATTCATAGTACAGGCGGATGCGAGTGATGTGGCAGTGGGGGCTGTCTTGTTACAGGCTGACACTCAGGGCCGCTTATCTCCATGTGCTTACACCTCCAAAAAGTTCACTCCCACGGAACGGGGGTGGACTATCTGGGAGAAGGAGGCCTTCGCTGTCCGCTGGGGTCTCCTTAGTTGGCGGCATTTGTTGGAGGGGGCGATGGTGCCGTTTGAGGTATGGACCGACCACCGGAACCTAATCGCTTTGCCGACTCCCAGGAAGTTATCGCCCAAATAGGTACGATGGGCCCAGTACTTCCAGCGATTCAGGTTTCTGCTGAAGTATGTGCCAGGAGGCAAAAATTTCCTAGCAGACGCCTTGTCCCGTATGCCACAATTTCATAGCAAACGAGAAGAGATTGTGCAGGCTATAATACCAGAAGGAGATGCGGATGGGAAGGTGGCAGCACTGACGACAGACATACAAACGAACTGGGAGGAGTCAGTTCATCACAGTTTACTCCATGATGACTGGGTACAGCAAAACAAACAGTTACTCACACATAGGGATGGGTTAGCTTGGAAGGGAGACAAGCTGTACGTCCCGAAGGACGTACACCACGCGGTATTGAACCAATGTCATGACAGCAAAGCCACCGGTCACTTTGGATTTCTCAAAACATTCCATCTCACAGGACGACAGTTCTGGTGGCCCCATATGCGTAGCAACATAGAGGCGTATGTGAACAGCTGTTCTACATGTGCAAAGGCCAAACCGCGGACTGGAAAGCCCCTTGGTTTATTACAAACGGTAGCCACCCCTAACCAACCGTGGGACGAGATTGCAATGGATTGTGTGGTCGATCTCCCAGACAGCAACGGAAACACGGTCAACTGGACTGTTATAGACTTATTTTCCAAGCAAGCCCATTTTATTCCCTGTAAGGGGTTACCGGCAGCCCGGCAGCTAGCTAAACTCTTTATCCAACATGTATATAGGTTACACAGAGTGCCACGTCGTATCATTTCTAATAGGGGGGTGCAGTTCACAGCTCGATTCTGGAGAAACTTTCTCCACGCTATTGGATCGACCCAAGGCCTTAGTATGGCGTTCCACCCCAGCACCAATGGGGCAGCTGAACGGACAAACGCAATGGTGGAACGTTACCTCCGCTGTTACATCTCATATCAACAAACTGATTGGGCCTCTTTACTGCCTTTTGCGGAGGTTGCTTACAATAACACAGTCCATAGTAGTACAGGGTTTACTCCGTTCCGGGTAGTGATGGGACGAGAGTTTATGGCAATACCGGAATTGGAGCAATTGTTGGATGCCACAACACTAACCACAAGAGTGGGCCGATAGGATCCGGACATTGTGGCCTCAAGTCAGAGACACGTTGGATAAGGCAGCTATGGAATACAAAAGCCAAGCAGACAAAAAGAGGGCACTGCTCCATCCTCTACGAGTAGGGGATTTGGTATATCTCTCCACAAGGTATATCAAGCTCCGAGTACCCAATCGGAAACTAGGGCCAAAATTTCTGGGGCCCTTCCCGGTAATAAAGGTCATAAACCCCATCACAGTCGCTCTGAAACTGCCCCCCTTGCTAGGGAAAATACACCCCATTTTCCATAGTAGCCTTCTCAAACCCGTAACTGCGACCTGAGCTGAACCCCTACGCCCTGGCCCAGTAAAGGAGGGACATTATGAAATTGATGAAATCCTAGATTCCAAGTTGAGTAGGGGGCGCCTTCGATATCTTGTTCGCTGGAAGGGGTATCCATATGAAGAAGCATCATGGGTCCCCACAGGGGACGTTAACGCAAAACGGCTACTTAGACAGTTCCATAAGAAATATCTCCTGAAACCACAACCCAGTGCTAACGTCTCTGATTTCTGTGTTACAGAAGGACTCATGGTGAAAGGGGAGCCACCTGTCGAGCCCAGCCTCATGCTCGACAACGCTGACACGTGCTGACATGGAGGAAGGACCGACACAGAGCGAACCACCATACACACACATGAAGGGTGGAGGTGGCCCTGGGTGTTAGGCGGCCGTGTGCAGGGTGTGGGGAGGCGCGTGTGCTGGAGGTAGGGGTCTTACATGAAGGGCGCTGGTGCCCTTGCTGCTGGCTATACGGAGAAACGAACGCCGCTGCTGGAGGAAGAGAAGAGGGACAGGCGTTCCGCATCCCACTGACGAACTAATAAGCGCTCTGGATGGGCGTGCTCATAGGGCGTGGCTACCCAGGGAGGGACATTTAAGCGTCGGAAGCCAGGAGCGCCGAATTCAACTCATCTTGAGTGCAGCGTGTACCTGGAGCCAGCGTGCATTAAACCAGCATTCCCAAAAGAGCTGACTGTGATTATTTCTGGGTCTTGCTGCGTCGTGCTGCGTTTTGCCTGGGAACCCTGAAACTATCATTGTTTCTTTTACTTCTTCATCTTCTAATCTAACTCGCAACAAATATTTATATAATTTCTTAATCATTTTTTCATCTGTTTCTGTGAGCTCCCATAACTTCTGAAGGCAAGCTGTTCCATTGGTTGATTGTTCTGTCAGAAAATTTCTCCTTATTTCTAGGTTGAATCTCTCCTTGATCAGTTTCCGTCCATTATTCCTTGTCTGGCCTTTGGGTGCTTTGGAAAATAGCTTGACGCCCCTCTTCTCTGGCAGCCCCTCAAATATTGGAATACTGCTATCATGTCTCCCCTGGTCCTTCTCTTCACTAGACTAGCCATGCTGAGTACTTGCAACCGTTCATCATATGTTTTAGCCTCCAGTCCCATAATCATCTTGGTTGCTCTTCTTTGCACTTTTTCTAGAGTCTCAACATCTTTTTTATAGTGTGGTGGCCAAAACTGGATGCAGTACTCTAGGTGTGGTCTTACTAAGGCTTTATAGAGTGGTATTAGTACCTCATTTGATTTTGATTGTGTCCCTCTGTTAATGCAATTTAGGATTGCATTGGCTTTTTTGGCTGTAGCACAACCTTATCAGGGTCTTTGAAAAATATGGACAATTACTAACCAGTGGTGTCAGGCAAAAACCTGCCAGCTTTTCTTTTTGTTGGTCTTTTACCAAAATAAAGATTTGATTTGCCAGCTTTCCTTCTAAAATATCTAAAAAACATCTTGTGATGTTGAGTATTCTTTACATATCCTGAGGCATGTTTTCAAGTAAGCTTTAGGTTTGACTTTTTTTTCCCTTTCTTGCATAGGTTCTTCTGACACAGAAGCCACCTGGGATTCTTCTGCAGATGAAGGAGGAGGAGGAGGTTCAGGTGAGTCAAGACCTTCTGCAGCAGCATGTAGGAGGAAATCCTGCAACGAAGATGAGGCTTCCTACTTCAGAATAATGGCTCCTGACCCCGCTTATTTTGAATAGCTGTGACCTTACCTCCTTCCTCCAACCCCAATCTGAGTATAGCCCTGAGCTATCAAAAGGCTGGCCACCCTGGTTATAACAATGAAAAGTCTTTATGTTTTTTTGAACTCCAAAACACTGTATCTGATTAGTAAAAGGCATTGATTTTTGGCAATTGCCTGAAGGCTGCTGTCTATAATGACCCCCGAGCTCATTTAGTACTTACGGATGAAGCAGATGAATTCAGATTCTCTTCTGCATCTGAATAATCTTATTCAGATCTGATTTTGATTATTGTGTACCAGACAAATAGAGTATCCTTTCTTTTAAATGCATTAGCAAGCATGGGCTTGTTAGACATGGTAATGGTGTGAAAAGAAGAAGCTTCTAATTCTTCCATTTAAGATGTTAGTATTGTGGGGGAGCAGCTAACAAAATTTCAGCCAGGGAGTTGATGTTGTACAGATAGTCCTCGACTTACAATAGTTCATTTAGTGACTGTTCAAAGTTACAACGGCACTGAAAAAAGTAACATGTTCATTTTTAACACGATCATTGTAGCATCCCCATGGTCATGTGATCCAAATTCAGACGCTTGGCAACTGACTCATATCTATGACGATTGCAGTGTCCTGGGGTCATATGATCACCTTTGCAAACCTTCTGACAAGCAAAGTCAATGGGGAAACCAGTTTCACTTAACAACCAGGTTACTAACTTATCAACTGCAGTGATTCACTTAACAACTGTGGCAAGAAATGTTGTAAAATGGGGCAAAACTCACTTAACAAATGTCTCACTTAACAACAGAAATTTTGGGCTCAATTGTGGTCGTAAGTTGAGGACTACCTGTACAATTCTTATCATTCCTGACCATTGACCCAGGAAAATGGGAGTCACAGGGTGAGGTATCAGCAATACGCTGATGATACCCAGCTGTATATCTCTACCCCGTGTCAATTCAGTGAGGCGGTGGATGTGATGTGCCGGTGCCTGGAGGCGGTGAGGGTCTGGATGGGAGTCAACAGGCTCAGACTTAACCCAGACAAGACCGAGTGGCTGTGGGTATTGCCTCCTAAAGTCTACGTTGATTGTCCATCCTTGGTTCGGGGGGGGGGGGGGAAATTGTCCCCCTCAGAAAGGGCTTGCAATTTGGGTGTCCTCCTAGACTCACAGCTAAGATTAGAACAACATCTGTCAGCTGTGGCTAGGGGGACCTTTGCACAGGTTCGCCTGGTGCACCAATTGCAACCCTACTTGGATCAGGAGGCTCTCCTCACAGTCACTCATGCCCTTTTCACCTCACGGTTAGATTATTGCAACATGCTCTACATGGGGCTACTCTTGAAAAGTGTTCGGAGACTACAGTTGGTCCAGAACGCAGCCGCGCGAGCTGTTGTGGGTGCACCTAGGTACACCCACATTACACCAATTCTCCGCGAGCTGCACTGGCTCCCTATTGGTCTCCGGTCACAATTCAAGGTGTTGGTTATTACCTTTAAAGCCCTACATGGCTCAGGGCCAGGTTATCTTCGAGACCGCCTTCTGCTGCATAGCTCCCAGCGACCGGTAAGATCCCACAGAGTTGGTCTCCTCCAGGTCCCATCAGCTAAACAGTGCTGGCTGGCGGGCCCGCGGGGGAGGGCCTTCTCTGTGACTGCCCCAGCTCTCTGGAACCAGTTACCTCCTGAGATCCGGACCATCCCCACCCTATTGGCCTTCTGAAAAGCGGTGAAGACCTTGCTTTTCCGGCAGGCCTGGGGCCGTTGATCTCGCTGTTGCGATCTGGCGAGATCCGGCCATGAATGGTGTGAATGGGTTTTAATTGTTTTTAATGTTTTAAATTTAATGTTTTTATAGATGGTTTTTAAATGCATTGTAAGACGCCTTGAGTCTTCGGAGAAAGGCGGCATACAAGTTGAACAGATAGATAGATAGATAGATAGATAGATAGATAGATAGATAGATAGATAGATAGATGGATGATAGATAGAATCCCAACCACAGCTTAAAAGCCCCTCGTTCTTTGCTCATAGCATCTGCAAGGACATAACTAATAATTTGTATGAGATAAACATCATCACACAAATGTCCTGACTTATGAATTTGTGTCAGATGTCTTAACACAAATATGTACTTGTGTCATTTGTGTGATGATATCAGGGGTTGCATGTTTGGGCATTGCTGCAGAGGCTACTGTCCCTGCTTTGGATAAAACACTAACTGTATCCTTCTGTTTGCATGTTATTATCTTACTGTATGTAAGGTATGTTATCACAATGATTAGTCCAAATGGACACCTAAATATAGTAATAGCAAAAACATTTAGATTATATACTGCCCCATAGTGCTTTACAGCATTATCTGGGTGATTTACAATGTCAGCATTATTTTCACATTGCCCCCAACTATCTGGGTCCTCATTTTACCGACCTTGGCAGGATGGAGGGCTGAATGAACCTTGAGCCCCATCAAGATTGAATTCCAGGCTGTGGCAGAATTTGCCCGCAATACTGTACTTTAACCACGGCGCCACCAGAGCTCTCTGTAATCCCAAATATGTTGGGATTACAGCTAGCGTTTCTGACAATATGGCCAAAAGGAAATAAGGTGAAGTCTTCAACCAGAGCTTGACTCCTGGTGATTTCATGGATAAATGGCCCACCATTGCCTTCTTCTGTGATGATTTTTGATTGCTTAGTCTAGTTTACAGTTCCCAATTAAAATACTAACCAGGCCTCACCCCTCTTAGCTTTCACATCTAGAGCAGATGAGCCAGGTGCTGCAGTAAATCCTCTCCTATGGAAGATATAGTCTCAAATCATCTGGATAGTTTCAGGTTGAGGAGGGCTAGCTAAGAAAACCTGCAGAGAGGAGACCACTTTAGGAGGGACATTATTTGCTATGTAAGATAAAATGGAAAGGCTCTTCCATGGAAGCAGCTATTGGAATATGTGTGTGATGTCTCAAAACCAAGAAAGTATTTTGCTTTGTTAAATTTATCTCATGTGGCATAATTAATTCAGCCAACTAAACTGAATTAGTAACTTGGCTAATCTTGGTTTCCCCTGGGGTGTAATTAATCCAGTCAGTTTTGTAAAATGAGTATAGTAACTTGGCTGATTGTGGTTTATTGAGTCAGCAAAGCTAGATGATGTCTATAAACCATTTGAATTCTCTTATTCTCACATCAAAGCAGGTGCCCGGACTCCCAACAAAGCTGATCCTCAGATGGGATTTAGAGAAAGACGCAATGGAGCAGGGCAGCATTTGACCCCGAAGAGGATACGGATAAGAGAGAAATGCCACCCTTGCATTGAATGTGGAAAACGGTTCCGTTGCCAGTCAGAGCTGGCCCTACACCAGAAAGTCCACACCTGGCCCAAATCCTATCACTGCGCTGAGTGTGGGAAACAGTTCGGTCGATCCTCGCATCTCAGCAGGCATCAGAAAACCCACATGGGTGAGGAATGCCATGTCTGCACCGAATGTGGCAAGCGATTCCGGTGGTCAACGGAGCTAGTCATCCACCAGAGGATTCATGCTGTTGAACAGCCGCACTATACCATGGATGCTGACACTTTGCTTCTGTGGCCCTCCGAGTTCAATATAATCCAGAATATTTTTACAGGTGAGAAAGCCCCTCCCAATGGTGATATGGTAAAACCTCATACAGTCAAGAAGCCTCACCTCTGTCCTGAATGTGGGAAAGGGTTCCGGTGGCCCTCTGAACTCTCTGCTCATCAGAAAACTCATAACAAGAACAAACACTACCTCTGTCCTGAGTGTGGGAAAGGATTACAGTGGCCCTCGGAGCTGGTGGCCCATCAGAGGACCCATGCAGGCAACAGTTTGCCTCCCATTGCTGATTGTGAGAACAGCAACAGCCAGCCACCTCATCACCCTCCCTACCTGGGAGCTAGCATGGCAGAGAAAAGCCATCTTTGTGGAGAATGTGGCAAGGCATTCCGATGGCCATCAGAACTCGCCACACATCAGCGAATCCACACAGGAGAAAATTGCTACTTCTGCACAGAGTGTGGGAAGGGGTTCATATGGCCTTCAGAGCTGGCCGCTCACCAGCGAACCCACACTGAGAAGCAAGCTTACCAGTGTATGGAGTGTGGGAAAATATTCCATGATCTCTACGGTCTCACAAGACACCAAAAGACCCACCTGGGAACCAAGGTCTATCCTTGCGCTGAGTGTGGGAAAACCTTCAGTCGACAATCCCATCTGACTCGGCATCGGATTACTCACACTGGTGAGAGACCCTACCCTTGTATCGAATGTGGAAAACGGTTTGGACGACAGTCACACCTCACTCGACATCTGAGAATCCACACTGGAGAAAGACCCTATCAGTGTGGTGAGTGCGGAGTGATGTTTAGGCGGAGACACAGCATGATGGACCATCAGCGGATCCACTTGAGAGAGTCCAGGGGAGGTCTGGACATGATAAACCCTCCTAACGCAGAAAGCCTTGCTGATCCTCTCCAGAATCCTATCCATTTCACAATTTGACACATTGGGTGATAGGCAAGTAATTTGAGAAGGAACATGGGATGGGTGAGTGGGACACCTTGATCACAACATCTGGAAGAGATTCCCGTGGTTGTATTATTTCACCACACAGAGGGTCTGTATCACAGGCAGGGTCCAAGAGGCACATGTTTCAGGATTCCCTACAGCCTGGCAGAGAATGCTTGCACAGGGCCTGTGAATTGTGCAAATGCCGTAAAGGATTCTGGGACAAGATTTAATTTAATTTAATTTAATTTCAGATTTATATATTGCCCTTCTCCCTGAGGACTCAGGGCGGTGTACAGCCAAAATTAAAAAAAATAGAATACAAACATTAAAAACAATTAAGAGTATATATAAATTTGGCCCCATACATTAAAAAGTGACTAACCAATTAAAACATTTAAAATTATTTTTTAAGCCAGCCCGGTTTTGAGGGCACGGCGGAAGGCACCGAGGTCATGGATTCTCCTTATCTCTGGGGGCAACTGATTCCAGAGGGTAGGTGCCCCCACAGAGAAGGCTCTCCCCCTGGGGGTCACCAGCCTATATTGTTTGGCTGATGGCACCCTGAGGAGGCCCTCTCTGTGGGAGCGCACGGGTCGATGGGAGGTCATCGGTAGCAGCAGGTGGTCTCGAAGATAGCTAGGCCCTATGCCATGGAGCACTTTAAAGGTGATAACCAACACCTTGAAGCGCACCCGGAAGACTACCGGAAGCCAGTGCAGCTCGCGCAGGAGCGGTGTTACGTGGGAGCGCCATGCTGCGCCCGTCACTACCTGTGCGGCTGCGTTCTGGACCAGTTGGAGCCTCCGGGTGCTCTTCAAGGGGAGCCCCATGTAGACAGCGTTGCAGTACTCGAGGCAAGAGGTGACGAGGGCGTGAGTGACTGTGCACAGGGAATCCCGATCAAGAAAGGGCCGCAATTGGCGAATCAGGCTAACCTGACAAAAGGTCCCCATGGTTACAGCCGTCAGATGTTCCTCCAAGGACAGCTGCCTATCCAGGAGGACTCCCAAATTGCGAGCCCTTTCCGTAGGGGCCAGAGACTCGCCCCCAATAGTCAGTGATGGAGTCAACTGACTATATCGGGATGCCGGGAGCCACAGCCACTCAGTCTTGGAAGGGTTGAGCTTGAGCCTGTTCTTCCCCATCCAGATCCGCACAGCCTCCAGGCACTGGGACATCACTTCAAGGGAATCGTTGGGGTGGCCTGGGGTGGAGATGTACAGCTGGGTGTCATCGGCGTACTGGTGGTATCTCACCCCAAAGCCACGGATGATCTCACCCAGCGGCTTCACATAAATGTTGAACAAACGGGGCGAGAGGACTGATCCCTGCGGCATTCCACAGATAAGAGGCCTCGAGGTCGACCTCTGCCCCCCTGCCAACACAAACTGCGACCGGTCGGAGAGAAAGGAGGAGAACCACCGTAGCACGGTGCTCCCCATCCCCAACTCTTGCAACCGGTGCAGCATGATACCATGGTCGATGGTATCAAAAGCCGCTGAGAGATCTAACAGGACCAGAACAGAGGAACAAGCCCTATCCCGAACCCTCCAGAGATCATCAACCAACGCGACCAATGCCGTTTCTGTGCTGTGCCCAAACCTGAAACCCGACTGGAACGGATCTAGATAAGATGTTTCCTCCAGGAATTGTGGAAACTGTTGCGTGACCACACTCTCAATAACCTTCGCTATAAAGCAGAGGTTGGAGACAGGATGATAGCTGGCCAATATTGCCGGGTCCAGGGAGGGCTTCTTGAGGAGAGGCCTCACCACCGCCTCTTTCAAGGCAGCAGGGAAGTAACCCTCACTCAACGAAGCGTTGATAACACCCTGGAGCCAGCCTCGTGTAACCTCCCGGGAAGCCAGTACCAACCAGGAGGGACACGGGTCCAGTAAACATGTGGCCGCACTAAGTCTCCCTAAAATCCTGTCCACATCATCGGGAGTCACAGAGTCAAACTCTTCCCAGGTAACATTCTCAAGACTATTCCGCGTCACCCTGCCCTGATCTACCCAGTCAGAATCCAAATCCCCCCGGATCTGAGCTATTTTGTCATACAGGTATTGTCCGAAATCCTCGGCCCTGCCTTCCAGGGGATCCTCCCGCACTCCCGAATGGAGCAGGGAGCGGGTCACCCTAAACAGGGCGGCCGGACAATTCCCTGATGACGCAATAGAAGCGGAAAAGTAATTAAACTTTGTCGCTTTTATCGCCACTAGGTAGGTCTTAATATGTGACCTTACCAGTGTTCAGTCAGATTCAGCGAGACTGGCCCTCCAACCGCTCTCCAGGCGTCTTTTCTGGCGCTTCATTTCCCTCAGCTCCTCGGTAAACCAAGGAGCCGCGCGGGATCGGCACCGGGTCAGAGGCCACAAAGGCACGACTCGGTCCAAGGCTCCACCAGCCGCCCGATCCCAGGCAGCTACCAGGTCCTTGGCTGAGTCATGTGCCAGATCCTCAGGAAATGGCCCAAGCTCCATCTGGAACCTATTAGGATCCATCAGGCACCTGGGGCGGATCCATCTAATTGGGTCCGCCTCCCTGTGGCGAGGTGCAACGGTTCGAAGATCCAGGCGAAGGAGTGAATGATCAGACCATGACAAGGGTTCCATGTCTATATCCCCTATAACAAGATCACTCAACCACTGGCCAGAGACAAAAATCAAGTCCAGAGTGTGACCCCCCCTGTGGGTGGGGCCATGAACTAACTGGGTCAGGTCCAAGGCTGTCATGGAAGCCATGAACTCCCGAGCCATCTCAGACGTTTTGCCAACGGACGGCAAGTTGAAATCACCCATGACCAAAAGCCTGCCACTGTGGCTATCACGTCGAGTAGCTCGGGCAGGGCTGTTGCCACGCGGCAGGGAGCCAGGTACGTAAGCAACAGGCCCATCTGAACCCCATGACCCCATCTCACAAAGAGGGACTCACATCTGGCAATCTGTGGCACAGTGGTCTCCCTCGGACCTAGGTCCTCGTTGATAATAACCGCCACCCCCCTCCCCGCCCCTCCCCTGGGCCCTCGGCTGATGGAATGCTCTGAAGCCTGGTGGGCACATCTCAACAAGAGGGACCCCTCCCTCTGGACCCAACCAGGTCTCCGTAATACCCGCCAGGTCCGCTCCCCCCTCCTGTATGAGATCGTGGATGAGGGGGGCCTTATTTACCACGGACCTGGCATTGCATAGTATCAGCCGAAGGCCCAGATCCTGAGTATCTGTGCCACCTAGTATCCGAGAGGAGCCTTGGGGACCGGGGCAGGCAATTGCTCTCAAGCAGTGAGTGCGCGCCCCCAACACATGATATGGCCCCCTGCTCCCGCCATATCTGCCCCTCCCATCTACCGTGCTGATGGTACAACCCTCATAGATATCGCCCCCTATCTCCTCCCCAATCCCTCGTCCTGCACCACCCAGACCGTTACCCCGTGCCGGGCTCGGCTCTGACCTTGGTGGATTTTCCCCCCCCATCCCCTTTGGTCGTCTTCCCATTTCCCCTTAAAAGATTATTACAGACCCCCCCTCCCAGAACCCCTTAAAATCTTAAAGAACTTCCCCAAAAAACCCCACAAGCCCTTCTTTGTGCCATACCATCTCTCTGGACTCTAAAGTCCGTCATCGAGATAGGCCCTTGGTAAAGTAGAGGGCCAAACCTGCGAGAGGGGGGAATCTCGCAGGGCGAGGAGTTCTGACACCGAATACATGCAATCCTTGGGGGTGAGAGATCCAAGGTTAGGGGACCGCCGATATTAAAACATAGGGGAAAGTTCCAGTCTATGGTCCAAGCCGCCGGGCTCCATTGTCCTCTCACAACCATGGCAAAGGAGGTACATGTCATTCGACCCCGGATGTTTCTTGGCCAGCCGTCCTCTCACTCAGGCTGACCCGTAGAAACTTTGATGGAAAACCCAGGAGTGAAGGTAGCCATACTCCGCCTCCCACCGGCCTTGTGTCCATAGGTCCAGTACCCCTCATGGGTTAGACGTGTCAAGAAATCCAATCGTCCTGCTCATAAGGAGGATTTAGTTCATATATTTGGTTCAGGAGAAGTCTTACATGGCAGGGAATTCAGAAAAGGCTAGATAAAATGGGGGAAAAGTGGGAATAATTCAGCAGGCCAGGATAGGCGGAATAGCTATGGCCATAATAAGGCCTAATGGGCCTAAACTCGGTCCAAAGGAAGGAGGAGGGGGGAAATTCAAACAGCAAGTGTCCGTAGTCGTTTTCCAACCCCCTTAAATCCCTCAACTTCCACTTTGGTGGATATAATGCTCCCCAGTTTCCCCCCCCTTCTAGCTCACTCTGGGGGGTCTCTGGGTCCACATGGAGGCAGCCCTACCCCCAAGGGCCAGGCACTCTCAAATTGCCCGGGGAACCAGTTCTAAGGCTGCTGCCAAAAAATTCCATGCCGTCTGAATTGGAGTCTGCAGGCCTTTGGCCATCCCCGCGGTCGTCGTCGCGGCCGTCACCGCCGCTGCCGACACTGTCGCCATCGGCCCTCCCGCGGTCATCCCCAGCCACCCCTAGCCTCCATAGATCTATTTCGAGGCATCCAGGGGCGTGGGGAACCTCCGCAGGGGGCCTCATAACACCGCCGTCCTCAGAGTTGCTGCCGCCGCCCCGCTGATCGCCGGGTAGCCGCCGACACCACCACAGCTCCTCGCAGGCTGCACCCTCCATCACACGCCGTCTCCTGCCGTCTTCCCTGACACCGTCCTCCTCAGGGCTGGGATGACCCAGAGAGCTGGCGAAGCTCTCAAAGGGTTCCTTGCACACTCCTTTACCCAAGTGGGGGGGTCATAGATGTCCAAACTGACCCCACCGAAGCCCCCTAAACCGAGGCATCACCCCCGAAGATCGGAGGATTAGCGTCGGAGCGCCATCTTGGGCATCCTTCTTACTTACAGATGCCCACACTGTCCTCTGATCATGTGTTGCTTTGTAGTTGGGCTGAAAAACAGGGCTGCTCCCAGAAACAGATCTGGTAACTTGGTGGCCAGGTTAGCCCCGTGGTCCTAATTTTAGATTTGGCTCCTGCAGAGTTTTTGTGGCATGAAAGAAACATTTTGATAACCAGGATGGGTATCCCCTTGCTACTCTTAGCAGAAAGAGCAGTGTTTGTTCCCTGGAACACATGGTTGTGGTGGGGTGTTGGACAGAATCTGCTTTTCTCACTTCACTTTTTCTTTCTGTGGCACATATGTGGGTCAAGTCGGGATTGTTGTGATGAGAGGACTCTGTGGGGCCATGATGTTGTTCCTTGCAGAGCAGGGCACTCTTTGCTTTTACACTGTTCATATGTAGAAAGAAATCAGTAATACTTTTCCCACTCTTATGCTGTTGCAGTGGAGAAAGCTGACTCTTCGGCTGAAAAAATGCTTTTAAAAGTAAAAAAAAAGCCTCTGATCATCACGCGGCTCAGCTGGGATTGTCAGAGGCTTTTAAAAGAAAAAAAAAGCCTCTGACGATCAGGCAACTCAGCTGGGATCGTCAGAGGCTTTTAAAATCATTTTTTTACAACCTCTTCGGTCGAAGAAAAAATGGTTTTAAAAGTTAAAAAAAAAAGTTGGCCACGCCCACTCAGTCACATTACCCCACCACCAAGCCACGCCCACAGAACTGGTAGTAACAAATTTTACATTTCACCACTGTGCTGCAGGCTGTGAAAACGGAGAACATTATAAAAACAACAGAAACAAAGGCAGAATATAAGGAAAAACAGTTGGATGACAGATTAAATGGATGGAAAACCAAAGCACTGCATGGACAGCACTTGAAAAACATTGAAGGAAAATGTGATAACAACTTGACATGGGCATGGCTTAAGAGAGGAACTATCAAGAAAGAAATGGAAGGTTTAATACTTGCTGCTCAAGAACAAGCACTACAAACTAATGCCATGAAAGCGAAGATACAAAAATCCACTGAAAATCCAAACTGCCAACTTTGCAGCGACAAAGTTGAAACTGTTTCACACTTAATATGTGAATGCAGCAAAATCACGCAAACTGATTACAAAGCATGACATGATTGAGTTGCTAAATTAGTCCACTGGTCATTATGTAAAAAATAACGACATACATGTATCTGAAAAGTCATGGGAGCACAAAGTGGAAAAAGTTACCAAAAATGAGACGGTGAAGATCTTGTGGGACTTTCGAATACAGACAGACCGTCATTTGGAACACAACATGCCAGATACCACAGTTGTTGAGGGCCAAAGCATACAGTTTATTGATATTACTGTACCAGGAGACACCAGAGTCGAAGAAAAAGAACTGGAAAAAATTATGAAATATCTCAACCTGGCCATTGAAACTACACGGCTATGGATGAAACATGTAACAGAGATACCCATTGTCATCGGGGCACTTGGTACTATGTCCAAGAATTTTACAAAACACATCAAGAAATTGCAGCTTCCTGCAATAACATCAGCGGAACTGCAAAAAACTGCGCTACTGAGAACATCATATATTTTAAGAAGATACTTGGTTGATACCTAGGACGCTGGCAGCAACCCGTATCAACCATTAGCACCAGTCAATGGTATTTGTGACACAGTTTTAAATGTTCAGCTAACTGAGTTTCATGTTTAATGAATAAAACAGATAATAATAATAAATAAAAAGTGCAAGAGTCTGATTTGGAACGAAATCCAACAACCTCTTACTTCAGTGGGCAATTCTTCATTTCTACCAATCCTCCCAAGGCAAAGAAAAAAGCTAATCCACCTAAATTTTGGAAGTCAACATGGCAGGCTCTCCAAAGATACTTTCTCTGATACTTTTCCTCTTTTCTTGGGAAATTTTGAGTGAAATTTCCTTCCTTCCCTGGGGGCCAAGTTACCTATTTTTTAAAGAAATAAGGCAGCCTTTGGGCCTTCAGAGCAGTGGTTCTCAACCCTGGCAACTTTCAGGTATGTGGACTTCAACTCCCAGAATGACTGGGGAATTCTGGGAGTTGAAGTCCACACATCTGAAATTTACCAAGGTTGAGACACCCCACTTTAGAGGAAAAGAGCACATCCATTTTCACTATAATGCTATAGTTTTCCCCCACCTGGGACTCTGAAGATGTCTAGAACTGCATTTTGTTTTATCCTTAGCTACTATGGTCATGCTGTTGGGGTGATGTGAGTTGTAATCCAGCATGTAGAAAGATAAGAGATGTAGGAATGCTGCACTGTTATTTATTTATTATTATTTTTGAAAGTATTTATCAGTGGGGTTTTTTTAATCCAGTAAGGCCTTGAATTAAAACAAACCACATTGCAGTACAGTAAAATCACTACAAAATAACAGCTGGACCAAGCTGTTATTTCACAATCAAATAATATTTGAACAAAGAAGGATGCATTTTTAGTAACCTTTTTCAGAGTTGGAAGGAGAGGAATAGCAATAGCAATAGCACGTAGACTTATATACCCCTTCACAGTGCGTTACAGCCCCCTCTAAGCGGTTTACAGTCAGCATATTGCCCCCAACAATCTGGGTCCTCATTTTACCAACCTCGGAAGGATGGAAGGCTGAGTCAGCCTTGAGTCTGGTGAGATTTGAACTGCCAAATTGCAGGCAGCAGTAGTCTACAGTACTGTATTCTAACCACTGTGCCACCTCGGCTCTTTCCAAAGTGTGGAAAGACCACACTGAGACAGTTTTTGTTCTAAGATCTTTTTTTTTCTTTCTTTGTATTGGCTTTGTAATGATAAGGGAGACTTAAATCTCCCCACCACCATTTTTTAAAATTCACCTTTGAAAGTATGGAATCCCTGAAGAATGAACATCCTTTTGGAAATAACTTCAGAATAAAGAGCTTTCTACAATTAGTGCCTTGTGTGCGGTATTTGAAGAGCAGACTAACTTCAGGCCCTTGCAGAAAGGAACAAGATGATGCTTTGGAATGGTTCATAAAAGTCAAGAATACCTTTACTCCAAGCTGTGCTTTTTCACACCAATTCTGCATTTTCTATTGGCATTCATTCGGTTTGTTGAAAGAGAAGTTGCTTTCTTGCAGATAAATTTTCTTCTTGGATTTAAGTGAAATTGAAATGTGGTGTTCCTGGAGTCATTGACTGTATTTAACCTATTAAGCATTTAACCTGGTTACTGAATTAACCCATTTGGGGGGTTTGCACATTACAATGAATCCTAATCCTACCAAAAAGCTCTGGTTTGCATAACAATTGATCTGTAATCTGTAATTCCAAATTCTTTTTTTTAAAATCCTATTTGTTTTTAAGGATGCTTAGAGGGTTATTTATGCAAGCAATTCCTTGGACTAGTACTTTCCAGAAGCCCTGCACTGGAACACCCATAATTTGTAGAAAAAGGTCACCCTAGGTGGAAATTATGAGATAATTTAATATTTCTAGAGGACACCAAGTTAAAAAAAATCTTAAGAAATATGTTTACCTCATACATGAGTTCAAAAACAATGCCATTAAAGCAGGGGTGTCAAACTGGCGGCCCGTGGGCCGTATGTGTCACAGGCCACACCCACCCCGGCTCCACAAAGGTAACGTCGCAATATATTGCGTGACACAATCAAGTTTGACACCCATGCATTAGAGGGAGCTCAAGATTTTCAAAAGAAACTGCTTTATCCTCACAATTTTAGGCAATCCTACAGTAGTTTAATATATTACTTTTTAAACTATTCCCTGCTCTTCCTTTCAACAGAGTGACTTTGACAATAGCAGTAACATATAGGGAAACTTCATGTAAAATGCTAGAAACTGTATCATGAAACATTCCATTATAGCATTAAAATGAGGCTGGATGCAAAGAATTGTTCTGGTCCATTGAGGCAACCTGGTTCCTGGTGGCTAAAGGATTAAATCCCTGCAGTTTTGATTTTCAGAAGTGGTTTGCTACTGCCTTCTTCCTAAGGCTGAGAAAAAATGACTGGACTGAACCAAGCTCATTGACAAGACTAGCACTCAAGATCTCCAGGCTCTTGATCCAGCAACTTCATGCACTACATCATACTAACTTAGACACCATACCTAAATCCTTAAGGTAAAAAAAATAGTCTAAAAAAATACTTTAAAATATGTTTGAATTGCATCAAATGGATGGGATTTCTAGCAGATTCTCTTCTAGTTTGCATTTTGATGGAATTTTCTTCTGCGGTACTTTTTACATTACTTTTATTTATTTATTTATTTGTTTTAATTTATATACCGCCCTTCTCCTGCTGGACTCAGGGCGGTGCACAGCCGGAATTAAAAAACATTCAATACAAAATTTAAAAATTTAAAAGAATTATAAAACTTTGGCCGTAAATTTAAAAACCTCATAACTAAAACCCAATTGGACAATTTAAAATCTAAAATCTCAAAAAGGGTGGGGGGGTGGTTTACGCCAGCCCTACTTGTTGGAAAAGTTTTTAGGGCACGGCGAAAAGCCTGGAGATCTGATATCCTGCGTATCTCCGGGGGCAGGTCGTTCCAGAGGGCAGGTGCTGCCACAGAGAAGGCCCTCCCCCTGGGGATCGTCAGCCGACACTGCCTGGCCGACGGCACCCTGCGGAGTCCCTCTCTGTGGGAGCGTACTGGCCAGTGGGAGGCTATTGGTGGCAGAAGACGGTCCCGCAAATACCCAGGTCCGATGCCATGGAGCGCCTTAAAGGTGGTAACCAACACCTTGAAGCGCACCCGGAAGTCCACCGGGAGCCAATGCAGCTCATGCAGGAGAGGTGTCACATGGGAGCGTCCCCTCGCTCCCATAATCCCCCGCGCGGCCGCATTCTGCACCAGCTGGAGCCTCCGGGTGCACCTCAAGGGGAGCCCCATGTAGAGAGCATTGCAGTAGTCCAGGCGGGAAGTGACGAGTGCCTGAGTGACTGTGCGTAAGGAGTCCCGATCCAGAAAGGGACGCAACTGGCGAATCAGGCGAACCTGATGAAAAGCCCCCCTGGCCACGTCCATCGTATGCTCTTCTAAAGACAGCCGTGCATCCAGGAGGACACCCAAGTTGTGGGCCCCCTCCGTGGGGAGTAACTTAAAACTTTAATCATTTTTTTCCCTCACAATTACTCAGATATTGCAATTTATCAGTCAAAGAATGATTAATTATTAAGGAAGCACTGTTGAGCCACATCACAATCTGACTTCGGCAAGCAAAAAACAACAAAAATCTATATGGCATGGAATACCCTGTGCCTCTACAATTAGCACAGAATTCAGTTAATTGCTGGTAGCAATAATTACAGAAAGATGATTTAACAGCTAAACATGATTCAACGTGACACGTTCAGCAAGCTTCCAGCAATTTCTTCAGAGAATTTTTTTTTTAACTCCCAGGAAACATAACCAAATAGAGGAATGTGGTACAAACATATGTAGCTGAAGAGTAAAGATGTTTTCAGCAAGATAAATGTTTTGTGCAGACATCAACTGTTAACCTGTTATTAATGGCAAGCATATGTAGCATGTAGCTGCTTCAGCAAAATTAATGAATGCAAAATTCTAAAACCAAGTGCTTATGATGATTACTAATACATCTTGAACTGGATGTATTGCAAAGTAATAGTTTTATAGACTGAATTCTTCTGCGATCATGGTTTGCAAGTAATTGCAAGAGTTCATGAAAACTGACCTTGTCAATCAGATCCTAATTTTTTCAGCCTCCACACTGAGCAGTTTTTGTTCAGAGGTCAACATACGAATTTTTGCCGAAGTAGCCATGAAGTGTTTTCTTTCCTAAGATCCTTAGAAATATGCAAAATGACTTGGCTCATCTAACTTATTGCCCAACTAGGCAAACCTTTGGAATGAATTGCCCCCGGATATTCGTAACATCTCAGATCTCCGGGTCTTTCGCTGTGCCCTTAAGACCCTACTGTTCCGACAGGCGGGGCTATCTAATTGAATGATTTTAAATCGGGTTTTAACTTTGGGTTTTAAAATTCGGCCAAAACTATTTAATGAATTTTAATTAATTTTAACTTTGATACTGTATATTTATGTTTTAATTGGCTGTACACTGCCCCGAGTCCTTCGGGAGGAGGGCGGTATATAAATAAAATTATTATTATTATTAAACACATCTTGGGCAATAGATAAGCACTTAATGGTTGCAATGGATCCTTTTCCTAATCCTAGTTTGTTGGACTGTGACATTGTAGTCCCAAGAATATTTTTATCCCAGGAACACTGGATTCGCTATTTGCAATACTGTACAAGCAATATTTTGTATCAGCGAAACAAGCAATTCTCAAGTCTACACATAACATTTGTAGTCAACAAGAATCTATTTTAAAACAGTTTATCTACTTCCTGGTTCTTGCCCTCTCTATAATTCCCTGTATCAGTTATAGCAGATCAAGGTGGGGTTAGTTTACACTAGTGTCTTTCAACCTCAGCAACTTTAAGGTGTGTGGACTTTTAACTCTCAGAGTTCCCCAGCCAGCCACACATCTTAAAGTTGCTGAGGTTCAGAAATACTGCTTTATTCAAACTCTATGCAACATGACAGAGTGGTTAATCAAAAGTTCCCATTAAATACCTCAATATCAGAACCTAATAACTGCCATATAATAGAGTAAATATAACCATATTGTTTGCCCATAAGTAAGAGTTTAACCAATAGCCCCAGAACCATATCACTGCAAAATAAAATCCTATTAAAATCCTCAAACATTATTTATTTTTGCATATTTAATATCAAGTGCTTAAATGAACAGAATTGCTCTCACCTTTCTTTACCACAGTATGTGTTTCCATGGCTGGGATAGAAAACTAAAATGATTTGTGACAATAAATTTTGGCTTAGATTAAACCCTTTTGTATACTGGATAACTTCACCCAGTCATCCAAACCTGCAATTCTCTTCCTGAGAAGGAAAGTGACTGGAGCTAATTGTGAAAGGGAAGGGATTATGAAGGATTATCCTTGCAAACATCGTTATTAGTATTGCATAATACCACCTAACAGATGCTACTTTGCTGGACCAGGATATCAAACCTTCATAACCATCAGTCCCTGTGAAGGAATTCACAATCTGGGGGTCTCAGGCACCTCATTAGGACTTACTCAGCTGGCATCCATTTCCAAGAGGATCTGACTGATTTTATATATTTACAGTATTTAACTATGGTAGCTTGTTTGATGTCTCAATTACAGAAATCACTCTGTATCTTACACATTTTAATTTTTAAAAAACAAATTAACAAACACAACAATGAGAACCCCTGTAATAATTTTATCTACCAAATAAAGGTAGTCCTCAACTTACAACAGTTCATTTAGTGACTGTTCAAAGTTACAATGGCACTGAAAACAGTGACTTATGACTGTTTTTCACATGACTGTTGCAGCAACCCCATGGTCACATGATCAAAATTGGCAACTGACTCATGACGATTGCAGAGCCCCAGGGTCACCTTTTGCAACCTCCTGACAAGTCAATGGAAAAGCCAGATTCACTTAACCATATTACTAACTTAACAACTACAGTGATTCACTTAACTGTGGCAAGAAAAGTCATAAAATGGAGCAAAACTCACTTAACAATTGTCTTGCTTGGCAGCAGAAATTTGGAGCTCAATTGTCATAATTGAGGACTACTTGTACCTAGACATTTCCTCGTGTACATTGACTCAGCAAATGTTCTGTCAGATCTTTACTTAACACCATCTGAATCACTTCAAAAAGGATTCCTAGTGAATGCAGTAAGCTAAGAACTATTTCATTTTGCAACTTTTATTCACACAATATAGGCTTGAATATGTCCAGGGGTCACTCAGAATTTTGCAGCACATACACTATATGGAAAGCCAACACCGAGGACCACCAGACAGAAAGGCAACCAAGCTTGCTGAGAATTTCAGAATTCCTTGGTCCAACATATTTGGAGATTTCCATTTTTGAAAGCTAATTATGGTTATGCTTTGCAGGTATTTTCTCAGGATCCAGCAACTCTCCAGGCTTGTCTCCTGCCTGTTTAGGAAAGCTAGGCTGGGATGGAGAACTCTACTTTCGCTAGAGAACAAACATGGGTACAACCATTTTTGCCCCTTAATTTCCAGTTCAAGTATCCATTTACTCTACCCCAGGGCTGTCAAACTCCCGGCACGCGGGCTGGATGCGTCACATGCTGGCCACGCCCACATCCAGTTTAGAGAAGGGGGAAAAAGTCCCGATACATCACGTGACACCACCGTGACGATGTGAATTTGACACCCCTGCTCTACCCAGTAAGGACATTTTTCACAAACTATTCTCAGTTTATAGGCTTAGGTGTTCCCTAATTGATGCTTTAAAGGTAAAACCAGGATACATGCTATCCTTGATCTTTTAGAATATATAATTCATTTGTGGACACCAAAGCCAAGAATCCAGAAACTTTAGCTTTTATCTTCAGCCCCCAGTTATCCCCTCACAAACGCAGATTAGGCCAATCTGTAGCTCCAAGAAGACATTTGAAAGCTTTGAATATGATTAAGAAGAAGTAAGTTAGATCTTGGAAATACTCAAGCACAGACTATCTGCCCTTCATTAAAGGAGTGAATGTAGCTTTTAAAGAGGCCAGAAGAATATGCTTGCTTTAATGCAGAGCAGATATTCTCCTGGAGAGGTCAGAAGCCCTCCTTTCAAATAATTTTTGAAGGAAACGTGGCCATACATGCTAAGCGGTGTAAACAAAAGAACAGTTTTCAGCTCATTGAAGCAATTCTTTGTTTTTATACTGTTTATTTAAACAGAGTAAATATAGCCGTAGTGTTTACCCATAGTGTTTAACCATAAGACACAGTGCCATATTATGCCATCACTGCAAAATAAAATCAGCCCAAAGGTGCTTTTTCAAGACACAACTGGACTTTCTTGTTTTTCTTTGAAGATGTTTTGCTTCATCAGAGCTGAAGAAGCTTCTTGGATGAAAAGCGAAATGCCAGACTTCCGGTTGGTGATCCGCGGTGTCATGGCGTTGGGAGAGTGACAGCTGCTCCCCAACTCCTTTAAACGCTGTGTTTTGGGGATCCTTTTGGGGGCGTGGAGCCTGGAGAGCCCCGCAGACGAGAGGGCGAGCCGGAGGAGCGTGAAAGCGGATCGCAACGCTGAGCGCAACGACCAGGCGGCTCTGTCGACCCAACACAAGCGAGTCAGCCAGTTGATGGCCGACCTGAAGCCGCGGTAGCCGACAACGAGAGAGGAAGCGACGGAGATCGGAGATTGCAGTGCTAGCACGTAGAATACCTTTCCCCTTATTACTGTAAAATTGCTGTCAACTGAAGGTGCCGGAGGAGTTGGAGGAGAGGTGCTCAGAGGAGAGAAAGGCGGCGTCCTGAAATAAAGAGCCGATTGGGGAGCGGAGCAGCCGACGAGCCGGTGAAGGAGAAGTACGAGACGAGGAGACGGAGAGATACATGCAAATGGAATAGAGACGAGAGAAATGGAGATTTTGAGGTTGAGAGCACTAGAAAGAAAGCGATTTGAAGTGGAGTAGACAGAGGATTAAGAGCTTCTTTGGACAAATCTAGAGATTGGATGTGCAGCCATTACAGAGCCTCTCTCCTTTTTTTTTCTCTTCTTGAAGAGAATGGGAATTGCTGACTCATTGTTCCAGGGACAGACTAGCACGGAGAAACACCAAAGAAGACATTAACCAGTAAATTGCCATCTACTCCCTGCCAAACTACCCTAGTAAATGAGACTCTCTCTTGAAAATTATATCAAATCATACTATTATATTATTATATTATTATATTTGTATATATATTAACTTATTATCTATTATCTACTATATATCTATCCTATTTAGCAATTTATATTAGTATATATATTATATCTATTATATATTATTACTCACTATCTTATTACTATACTTTTACCATTCTCTCTCTTATCTAACTTATAGCAGAATTATAGCTGTTTGATATTTCTTATTTATCTACTTACGTTAATAATAATTAATTGCTTTGATTGTTTTGACTTAATAGAAGATTAGCCCATCTGGAATTAAGTTAGAAATTAACTAAGAACGAATTAAGAGCTACTTAAGAAGTCAAATTGTTTAAGGTACTGTAATTATTTAGAAAACTAATTGATTATAATTAATACATATATTCAGGAACTTTATACTAGATACTAAATAACATCAAAATCATATTGATCATAAAAAATCTGCTTAGTTATCTGGACAAAATATCTAATAGCTCGACCATCTATTTCTGAACAAAATTTAGAGGAAAACAAACTAAAAGAGATTAAAGACAAGACCTAAGGAAGAGCCCTTGAATATACTGTGGCAAGTGCTATTGGATGGTTATCTGGAGGAATATTGAGAGAATACTAAGGAAACAAAAGTTGACCTTAAAAGAAATGGCAAGCTTGACCTCCACAATAGCAAAAACAGGGAAAAAGATCCCATCCAACCCAACACTGTCAATGGCGTCCCCGGCAATGCAGAAATCATTAGAAGGTCTTCAAAAAGTAGATAAACCTCCAACCACTCCAACTTTGCAAACAGTGCAGTCCTCTCTGCTGTCAATCCAGGAGACCATGCTAGCAATGCAGGAAAAGCTATTAAACAGCCACTCGGAACTAAAATCAGATATTCACGCACTGGACACGAAAATGAATGAGATTCAAACCTCCATCGCTAAAAATGAAAATAGAATACAAAAAGTAGAACAAAGGATGGAAAAGAATGAGAAAAAATTGGATATAGTAGATCAAACCCTTTCGGCACAGAATAAAGAAACGGAGGATTCCTTGATCCAACTCGAGATGGATAGGGCTGCGTTCTATCTTCGGTTCCAGAATATCGTGGAAGAAAAAGAAGAGAACTTGGGAGATAAGATGGCTGAACTGATCGCGGAAACCCTCCAACAGGAAAAACAGGAAATAATCAAAGAAATCGATGAGGTTTACAGAGTACAGACCAATTATGTGAGAAGAAATAGGTTACCAAGAGAGGTCCACGTGCGATTCTCAAGGAGTGAGAGACATTCTTTATAATATAGCAAGGGAAGAACAAATTATCTACGAAGGAAAAGAGATAAATGTCCTCAAACAGATTCCAAGAAGAGTGAGGGAAAGGAGGACAAATTACAGATTTTTGACGTCTCAGTTAAATAAGAGAAATATAACATTCCGCTGGCTTTTGCCGGAAGGAATGCTAATATCATGGATGGGGAGAAAAATCAAAATTGATAGTATAAGTATGGCCCAAGAATTTCTTGATCAGCTAAGAGGAGGTGAAGAGGAACAAATTAGCAAGGAGGATATAGAAGCGACAAATACAGAGGAAGATACACCCCAAGAACAGAGCACAAGGGAAGACATAGAAGACGAAAAGAAAAAAGAAGATATAGAAGAAAAGGGGAAGAAAATAAGACCAGTAAGGGCAGTAACCTTAAAGGCAAACAAAAACTAAGAACTAGATACTAACGACGGGAATGAACAATATGAAAATTCTATCGTTAAACGTAAACGGCCTAAATGAACCCAAAAAGAGGAAACTAATATTGACAAAATTAGCGAAACAAAATCCCGATATAATCTGTTTACAGGAAGTCCATATAAAAAAAGATGAAGCATTTCGTTTAGATTATCCCAAATTTGGTAAAGTATTTGTGTCGTTAGCCGTAAAAAAGAAAAGGGGAGTAGTTATTTACGTAAAGAAAGGGATCGAGGCGGAATGCAAATACAAAGATGAAAAAGGGAGAATTCTTATAGTTGAAATAATAAGAGGTATGTCTAAAATGCTGTTAGTAGAGATATATGCCCCAAACAAAAAACAAGGGAAATTCTTTGAAAAATTACACGAACAGCTCGCAAAATGGCCACAAAATGAAATTTGTTTATTAGGAGACATGAATGGAATTATAGATCCGAACAAAGACTATAAAAGCGCAAAAACTAGGAAAAACAAAAGATCCCCTCTACCTAAAAGTTTTTTTGATTTAATAGAGGAAATAAATCTAATAGACATGTGGCGTACATTACATCCCAATGAAAAACAATATACATATTATTCGATTCCGCAGAACTCTTGGTCCAGAATAGACATGATTTGGACCACTAGGAAGCTAGGATTGGAAATAAAAAAAGTTGATATATGTACAAATACTTGGGCAGATCACAAACATTTGGAAATTAATTGGTATTATACTAATAAGAGAAAACAATCGAGATGGACCCTAAGGACAAATTTGTTAAATGATAAAGAGTTTTTAGCAAAACTAAACAAAGAAATCAAACAATTTTTTATAGGAAACAAGATACGGCCAAAGAAATTATTTGGGACACTATGAAAGCCTATGTTAGGGGGCTAGTTATCTCATACACAGCTTTTAGAAACAAAAAAGAAAGGAAGGTGAGAGAGGGTCTTACTAAAACTTTAACAGAAATTGAAAAGAAATTACAACAAAGCCCGGGAGATGAGGCGACCAAACGAAAATGGTTGATGACAAGGCACAGAATAAATATATTAGATCAAGAGGAGATGGCGCAAAAAATAAAAAGATCCAAACATTATTGTTTTGAAAATGCTAACAAGTCAGGAAGGTGGCTTGCTTATAAATTAAAAAAAGAAAAAGAAAAAAATCAGATATTAGCACTAGAAGATTCTAAAGGTAATATATTAACAAAGGAAGAGGATAAGCAAGAAAGGGTGAGGGAATTCTATGAGAACCTATATAAAGATGAAAAGACCGAACCAAATAAAATAGAACAATACCTGATAGACGCTGACTTACCCCAAATTACAGAAGAAAAAGAGATGCTGAATAGAAAAATTACAGTAGAAGAACTAAAAACAGCTCTCTCTAAAATAAAAAAAAATAAATCCCCAGGCCCAGATGGACTACCAGGAGAATTTTACGTAAAATTGGAAGAAACATTAAATTTAGAGTTACTAGAACTATTCAATGAGATTTTGATTGGCACTAAAATCCCGGACACCTGGAGGGAAGCATTTCTAACACTTATCTGGAAAGAAGGAACCGACCCCCAAAAAATAACAAACTATAGACCTATCTCCCTTCTGAACTCGGATTACAAATTGTTCATGAGTGTTATAGCAGAGAGAGTCAAAAAAATACTAAACCCCTGGATTCATAGCGACCAAAATGGATTTCTCCCGGGGAGGCAAATCAGAGATAACCTGAGAATAATACTAAACACTATAGAATATTACGAGCAACACCCTGAGAAACAGCTAGCATTAGTGTTTGTCGATGCCCAAAAGGCTTTCGACAACCTAAATTGGAGCTTTATGATAAACCAAGTCAACTTAATGGGATTCGGGGCAAACTTCAGAAAGATGATACAGAACATCTATCATAAGCAGAGAGCAAATATATTAATGAATGGGGATAAGACCCAGACATTCCAGATCCACAGAGGAGTAAGGCAAGGATGCCCCCTTTCCCCCTTACTATATATCCTGGCGTTGGAAGTACTATTGAGAAAGATCAGAGCGAACAAAGAAATTAAAGGGCTCAGGGTTAGAAAGGAAATCTATAAAATACAAGCCTTCGCGGATGATGTAGCTCTTATTATAGAAGACCTGCTAGAATCAGGACCAAAAGCCTTGCAAGAAATACAAAACTACGGCCAAGTGACTGGCCTTAAATTGAATAAGGAAAAAACAAAAATAATAACCAAAAATATGACGGAAGTACAAAAAAAAGAATTGGAAAATCTATTAGGCCTCCAAATAGTTAAAAAAGTCAAGTATCTAGGAATTTGGATCACAGCGAGGTACTCATCGTTAAAAGATGATAATTATGTTCCACTGCTGAATAAAATAGAGGAGGAACTAAGGAGATGGGGAAAACTAAAATTGTCTTTGATAGGGAAAATAGCGGCAATTAAAATGAATACTTTACCAAAAATTTTATTTCTATTTCAAAATGTCCCTTTAAAATTAGATAGAAAATTCTTCCAAGATTTGAAAAAACACGTTAGGAATTTTATTTGGGAAGGAAAGAAATCGAGAATTTCACTCAAAATTCTACAAGGGAAAAGAAAAATGGGCGGATTTGGACTCCCGGATTGGGAAACCTATCAAAAAGCAGCAAAACTAATCTGGATCAAAGAATGGATTACTCTACGGAATAAGAGAATTTTAACAATTGAAGGCCATGACCTACAAGAAGGGTGGCACGCTCACCTCTGGGACTTGAAAAATAAGAAGAAATCCTATTTCCATAAACATAAAATTAGAGAAACCCTTATACAAATATGGCAAGAAATCAGACAGAGGATCTACACCAAAGTTCCGAATTGGCTCTCTATTATGGAGGCCTTGACCACCCCAAATAGAACGGAAGTTACAAAATTTGGCACATATAAAGAAATTTTAGAAGAAAATGGAAATCTTAAACCACTTGAGACTCTTAAAGAACAAGGCTATAAGGTAGATTGGTGGAATTATTTGCAGATGAATTCGAGATACCAAAAAGATAAGGACAAATTCGGCATTGAAATGAAATATGGAAATTTCGATAAAATTATATGGGGAGTAGATAAGAAAATGTTAACTAAATTATATAACTTTCTATTGGATGAGGATAAGGCAGAGGTTATCGCAAAGAACCAATTAAGTATTTGGGGAAAAAATTTCGGATACAATATTAATTATACTGATTGGGAAGAAGCATGGAATAGGAATTTTAAAATCACAAAATCAGCAACGTATAGGGAGAATCATTACAAAATACTACATAGATGGCATCTAGCCCCAGCCAGATTAGCAAAAATGTTTTCAAATCTTTCACCCAAGTGCTGGAAATGTGGTAAAGAAATTGGTACTTATTACCACATGTGGTGGTCTTGCCCAGAGGTCAAAAGATACTGGGCCAAAGTACGACAGTGGTTACGTGAAATATTAGATCAGGAGGTACCATTGTCCCCAGAACTCTTTCTTTTGGGTATAGTAGGTGATGGCCTAAACAAAAATAAAACTCAACTAACAATGCAGATAATAACTGCAGCCAGATTAGTGCTAGCAAAATTTTGGAAAAGCAAAACTCAACCGCCAGAAGAAATGTTAATAAATAAAATTTTAGAGTGTGCAGAAATGGCGAAGATAACGAGTCTGTTAATGGATGATGAGACAAGTAAATTTAATGAAGTATGGGGAAACTGGTACAATTGGTTAAGTAATAAGAAAAAGTAAATGATATGTTTTATATATTAATAGCTTTGATGAAATGTACATATAGTCTATAAATACAATAGAGAGGAATTTAGCCTAAGATGAAGTAGATTGGATATAAGATATAAGATATACAACGGATAAGAAACACTGTATCTCCGAACGATATCTAGAATTTTGCAAACTTTTTTCTTTTTTTTCTTTTCTTTTTTCTTTTTTCTTTTTTTTTCTTTTTCTTCTGTCTTTTTAACTTTGAAAATTCAATAAAGTATTTAAAAAAAAAAAGAAAAGCGAAATGTCTTCAAAGAATAACAAGAAAGTCCAGTTGCCTCTTGAAAAACCACTTTTGGCTTTTTGGCTGACCTGGATGACTGAGAATCTCCATAGGCAAAATAAAATCCTACTAAAATCTTCAAGCTTGATTTGTTTTTGCATATAAGATTGTGTTCTGTCTGTCTGAAGAGTGCCAAATATGTTGAAACTGATCATGTACTGTACTGAATCCTAGTAGTCAATATAATGGAATTTTGTCTTATTTGTCATTCTCTCCCTGCTTTTTTTTTCCCCAGATAACTGCTTTTTGTCACTACACTTTAATTACCATCAAAATAAGATATAGGTAGGCCTCAACTTACAACCATTCATTTAGTGATCTTTTGAAGTTACAATGGAACTGAAAAAAGTGACTTATGACAGTGTTTCACATTTACGACCATTGTAGCATCCCATAGTCGTGATCAAAATTCGGACACTTGGCAACTGACATGTATTTACAGTATGGTGGTTGCAGTATCATGGGGTCTTGTGATCATCTTTTGCAACCTCCTGACAAGCAAAATCAATGGGGAAGCCAGATTCACTTAACAATTGCATTACTAATTTAACAATTGCAGTGATTCACTTAACAACTGTGGCAAGAAAGGTCATAAAATGAGGCAAAGCTCACTTAACAACTGTCTTGCTTAACAGACATTTCGGGCTCAATTGTGGTATAAGTTGACTACATGTAAAGAGATTCTATGGATCAGGCACCCTCCCAAAAGTTTGTCAGTGAGTCTCCCCACCTCTTATATTTGGCTATTTTGTTAAAAGTTTAAACATACTAAGACTATGTGATCCAATCCCATGTTTCTCTTTTATAGGTTAGGAATACAGTAGCTCATTTTATTGTGCTTTGCTTTATTGTGCTTCACAAATACTGTGTTTTTTTTACAAGACTTTCCACCAGCAAAAACGTTATCACTCACTGAAGGCTCAGATGTTGATTAGCATTTTTTAGCAATAAAATACAGGTAGTCCTCGGCTTACAACAGTTAATTTAGTGACCATTTGAAGTTACAATGGCACTGAAAAAAGTAACTTATGACCATTTTTCACAGCTGCAGAGCATTTTTCACTGTTGCAGCATCCCCACGGTCACGTGATCAAAATTCAGACCCTTGGGAACTGACTCACATTTATGACCATTGTAGTGTCCTGGGATCATGTGATTGCCTTTTGTGGCCTTCTGACAAGCAAAGTCAATGGGAAAACCAGATTCACATAACAACCATGTTACTAATTTAACAACTGCAGTGATTCACTTAACAACTCTGGCAAGAAAGGTCGTAAAATTTAGCAAAATTCACTTAAATATTTCACTTAGCAACAAACATTTTTGGCTCAATTGTGGTCCTAAGTGGAGGACTACCTGGTAGTTTTAATTAAGGTATGTACATTCAGGGTGGGGGTGGGGGGTTCCACATAATGCTACTGCACTTTTAATAGATTAAGTGTGGTGTAAATATACCCATTATAGGTATTGGGAAACAAAGTAATTCACTGGGAAACAAAAAAATTCATGTGACTAACTTAATTGCAATATTCACTTTATTGTGGTGGTCTGGAACCAAACTCCTTATTTCTAAGGTATACCTGTAGTTAATTAATACAAATTAATCCTACCTAGTTTTACAATGTAAATCCTGCAATAAAAAGTGCTCTTACTGTGACGACATTTTCAATATTTTAAATACCAAAACACTTTTCTACTAACAAGGAGACTCATAGGGACCTGTGGTGTTCTTGGAACACCTGGTTGTTCATTAATATACAGGTTGAACAAGTCTATTCAACACATCTACCAAAGAAAGACAAAAAAGGTAATGTTTTCCTAAGATTGTCTTAGCCTTTGAGTGTGGCTACGCCCAATAGGAGTAAATCCAAGTACCTGCCTTCACTTCTCCAACTCTTTTCTTTGAAATTCAGAAAAAATATCAATGGAAGTGGACTATATACGGGACCAAGAACCAAATCTGAATTCCAGTCAAAATTCATCAAAGAAAACAGTTTCTTTTTAGTGTTATAGTAAGGCAGAATGTAAAATGAAATTGAATATAAGAGTGAAATAATACGGGGTCAGCCTAGAAGATCTCTGAAGGGCCCCTTTAACTAGTAAATATAAGAGACAAATGCTGGGTTCAAAAAGTTAAACCGCAAGGTTACGCACTATTCTACAGTTGGAGAGTTCAAGAAGTCAAACCACAAGAAATTAACTAATCTTTCTGTTCAGGCAATAATGGGACGAGGGAGAGAGCCTAACACGTAGGAGGTTTATTTCACATTTCCTGTTTTTTGTTCTATAAAGATACGTGTCTTAAAGAAGGTCTTTTGTTCAGAATGTAAAACAGAATGCATGTCTGAACCTTTTGACCAAAATAAAGCTTTTTCTGATTTCAAAATTCATCTCTTTTATTTTTCTGCGACATTTTGGCGAGCCAGCCAGGAGAATGAAGCGAGATTTCGCTAAGGGACGGAACAGACCAGTCAGTGCCAGGTGGGACCGTCTTGCCAAACTTCAGGCGCCACTGAGAGTTTTTCTCTGGAAGGAGGCAGATGGCCCCTCTGGGTACTCGATGGCTCCAACCGACCCAAGAACCTTACGAAATCAGAACAAGCTAATAAATAAATGCTGGCTGAGAAAGAAAAGGAAAGAAGACGCCTGCAGGCAAGTATTGTGGGAATTGTAGGCCCACTCCTTGAGAGTGGAAGAGGGAGCCTGATCACCTCCCTGGGTCCGGGAACGTCCATTCCTAACGGAACTGGTGTGTCCTAATGAGACTCTAGAATTGTGTGGGTGGTTAAGCCATTGCAGTTCCTGTTGGTGACTGTTGGAAAAGTCCAGCACCACAGGACAATGGCAGTGTTTTAGAAAATGGGTGGAAAAGAGAGTGTTCCATGAACACCTCTTCAATGTATGTTGAAGAATGTTTAAGAAAAGTCCTTAAAAGAAAAGTGAAGTTCAAACTTGTTCATGAGAGCCCTGGATAAGTGCAAAACAAAAGTCTCTATACATTTTAAATCTTTAAAAATAAGCCAGCGCCTGCTGGGAGATCTAAAATAGAGGGAGAAGAGTTTGGTCTTTAAAATAGGCCAGCGGGTCCAGTAAACATGTGGCCGCACTAAGTCTCCCTAAAATCCTGTCCACATCATCGGGAGTCACAGAATCAAACTCTTCCCAGATAATATTCTCAAGACCTGCCTCCATCCTCCCCCCTGAATCTACCTCATCAGAGTCCAGATGTTCCCGAATCTGAGCAATTTTATCATACAGATACTGTACAAAATCCTCGGCCCTGCCCTCCAAGGGGTCCTCCCGCACTTCCTGAAGGAGCAGGGAGCGGGTCACCCTAAACAGGGTGGCCGGGTGATTATCTGATGATGCAATAAAAGCGGAAAAATAGTTACATTTTGCCTCTTTTATCGCCACTAGGTAGGTCTTAATATGAGACCTTACCAGTGTTCGGTCAGATTCAGACCGGCTGGCCCTCCAACTGCTCTCCAGGCATCTTTTCCAATGCTTCACCTCCCTCAGCTCCTCGGTAAACCAAGGAGCCAAGCGAGATCGCTGCCAAGTCAGAGGCTGCAAAGGTACGACCCGATCCAAAGCTCCAGTGGCCGCCCTATCCCAGGCAGCCACCAGGTCTTCGGTCGAGCCATGAGCCAGATCCTCAGGAAATGGCCCAAGCTCTGTCTGGAACCTATCCGGGTCCATCAGGCGCCTGGGGCGGAACCACCTCATCGGTTCCACCTCCCTGCGGCGGGGTGTAGCGGTTCGAAGGTCAAAGCGAAGGAGAGAATGATCTGACCATGACAAGGGTTCAGTAACTATATCCCCAATATCGAGATCATTCAGCCACTGACCAGAGACAAAAACCAAGTCCAGAGTGTTTCCCCTTGTGTGAGTAGGACCATGCACTAACTGGGTCAGGTCCATAGCCGTCATGGAAGCCATGAACTCCCACGCTGCCTCAGATGCTTCACGGATGGATGGCAGGTTAAAATCCCCCATGACCACAAGCCTCGGGGTATCAACCGCCACCCCGGCTATAACGTTGAGCAGTTCGGGCAGGGCCACTGCCACATGGCAGGGAGCCAGGTACGTGATCAGCAAGCCCACCTGTACCCCATGACCCCACTTCACCAGGAAGGACTCACATCCGGCAATCTGAGATTAGAAATAGCAAGACTAAAAGATTTACCTACAGTAATTACTATCTCTGAAGAAATGATGCTTCTGGTAAATAACCTCAAGGAAGAGATAGAAGTTCTTAGACAAATTAATAGCTGAAAATGAAAAACTTGTACAAGAAGACATCAAACAAAAAGAAGAGATAGATACACTAAAAAACTCCTTTTCACTTGCTGAAATAAAATTTTTAATCATAATTACCAAGAACTCCGACTTCCGCTTCCGGTTCCGCTGGCGACAGACTCTGATCGGGCTAGTTCTGGCCCCAGAGTCCGATCCCCCCCATCTGGAGGCCCTTTGGGCCAAGCGCCCCATTATTGGGGCGTTTGCCGTTTGAGGGCGGCTCGCCAGGGGTCCCCTGCCTCACTTCCAGGGGCCGGGAGGCCGATGCTGGCGCGCCCGAGGCTCCAGAGGGGGTGGGAGGCGATCGGCGGCTTTTTTTTGAGGCCGCGGAGGCGCCACAGCGCCTAAGGGGACCGGTGCTAACTAAGAAGGCACAACGGACTGAACTGATTGGTTGGAGTTGGAGCAGGCATCCTGGAGGCGAGAGGGGGGGTTGGAGTTCTCCCCCCCCCTTGTAGCTGGAAAGGAGCCGTGGCAGAGAACTAGGGGGAAGGAGATGGAGTGAAACCCCTTACCTTGCTGACTTTTCCTTGGAGGATGGCTGTGGCAGAGTTGCTTGGAGAGGTCTGGTGGCCTCTCCTCCCGGTAGGCAATGGCGGCGGTCTGACTTCCTGCTTCTTTATTTATGATTGAAGACAACATTCTCCTCTGGCTTCCTGTTTGACCTACTCTATACTTCGGACTCGTTGCTCCTGTGAGCGCCCACTGGTGGATAGTTGAAAAACTACTCTGATTGCTAATCCCTCTTTCTTCTCTGGAGGTTTGCCTTTTGATTTCTCATCTTCTACTGATCTAAGATGGCTAAGGGCCACAAACCAGCAGCAGCTGACATGGGGAAAATTTTGGAAAGACTGGCAATATTGGACCAGAAGTTGGACAAGTTAGATGACGTGCAAAAAGGATTATCTGAAATTAAATCTGAAATGACATTTATGAAAAAAGATTTAAATGATGTTCAACAGCTGGCAGAGCAAAACAAGAAGAAGATGGGGGGTCTGGAGGGGGAGGTACGGGCACTCCAGAAGGTGGAGGACGGGAGAGGAAATGCAATGTTAACTTTACAATTGGATAAGATGTCTTATTTTCTCAGGTTCCAAAATGTGGAACAACTTGACCAGGAAAATTTGAGAGAAGTGATGGTTAAAATGTTGGGTGAATTTTTAGAAAGAGATTTGGAGTCTATTGGAAGGGATGTGGATTTGGTCTACAGAGTAAACTCACAATTTGCAATTTTACATAATTTACCAAGAGAGATTCATATTAAATTTGTGAGAAGGGAACTGAGAGATGAGATATTGAGAAAACAAAGACTGGGGGCGCTGGTGTACAGGGGCAAGGAGATCACCATCCTGAAGCAGATTCCCAGACAGGTACGAGAATTAAGAAGAAAATATTATTTTTTATCAAATAAGCTGTACCTCAAGGGAGTAGGTTTTAGGTGGTTGATTCCGGAGGGCTTGATGATTTTTTGGGAGGACAGTAAGAAGAAAATTAATACTGTAACGGAAGCTAAGGCTTTTCTTGACCAACATAAATCCTTCCTAGGTGGAGAAGATACAGGAGCCGAAGAGGGGGAAGTATTAGATGATCAAGGAGCGGAGGCGGACGGAGCTGCTGCGGCCCG
>WNWU01012118.1:58645-94273 GCA_012654045.1 Ptyas mucosa
TACAGGCCCGTTTCAATTGAATCTTCATGTTTGCTCATGTCTGAGCTCCACGGTTCGAGATTGAAACCTGGTGATCAAATTGGAGGACATTTGACCAAACTGAAAGGAATCAGAACAGAATTGAGAGAAAGAGCTCATAATATTAATGATATTCAAATGATCAGCATTATCATTAACTCATTGAACTATGAATGGAAAGATGCCGTTACAAAAATTAACCAAGTCCCTATTGCTCACCGCACAGTGGACAATGTATGTAGACTTTTAATTGAAGAAGAGGCATTCATGTTAGCCACGCCACATTTGAGAGGACCACCCACAGCAAGAGCTCCAGCGAGGCGTCCCTTCCGAGGAAGAGCCTTCGTTCCAAGGATGCCAAGATGCAACATCTGCAATCGTGTGGGACATGCCACCTCAGATTGTCCCCAACGAGCTCCAGCTCCCGTCTCATACCAGCCCAGAGGAACAGACTCCAGAGGCAGAGGCAGAGGTGGAAGACAAGGTCGTCGTGGTCCCCGGCATGATCCACAAGCTCCACTTGCTACATTGGCTTTAACCAATGATCCACAACCTCATCCAGAGTACGATAGATGGCTTTTGTGGACTTTGGACAGTGGTGCAGCATTGCATGTAACCTACAGAAAGGAACTTTTCACAGAGATGCACGAGCCTGAACCTGAACTACGTGAACTTTATTCTTTTTCCAATCATCCTTGTCAGGTCAAAGGAAAAGGAACTGTTTATGTTGAAGAGCTCGATACATTCATCCCTGATGTTTATTACATACCAACAGCAAATAGCAGTTTGCTTAGTCAAGCTCACTTGTCTAGAGTTTTAAAGTTCCAGGTTCACCACCTCGAAAAAGCAAGTTACATAGTTAAAAATGGAGATATTGTTGCTGAAACCATGTTGATTGGTGGTGTTTATTACTTAAAGCCAAAGCCTAAATCGCAAACACAGGCAAGTATACAAACTCCAAAGAAGGAGAGCGCAGGCCCAGAGAGAGATATTCCAGAGAGAGATCCTGTTGCTACTCCAAAGGCTCCTAAAGCCAACAAAAAGAAAATTAGGAAGCAGGGTGCTCAGAGCAAGCCTGAGGTTCCTCATAAAACTGTCAATGTTGAAAACTCACTAACTGGTAAACCTTTGCATTACAGGTGTATCCACAAGTGGCATAGAAGATTGGGGCATGCCAGTTTCCGTGTTCTTAGGAAAATGCCGGAATTCACAAAAGGTTTGGATCTAAAGGGGTGTAAGGTGTTTTTGGATTGTGCTGTCTGCAAGAAGGCCAAATCCAAAGGAGCAGCCATTCCCAAAGGCGCTACATGCCTGTCAACATGCATTTTTGATTTGGTACACACTGATATAGTTGGTCCATTTCCGCCAACGCTTGGTGGTAGGAAATATTTTCTAACAATTGTTGATAATTATTCTAGATATGGATATGTATATCCTATGAAAGAAAAATCTGAGACCTTTCAGATCTTTAAAGGCTTTGCAGCCCTTGTTTCTACCCAACACCAAGTTCACATTGCCAGAATCCAGAGTGATCGTGGTGCTGAATTCATGTCTCACCGTTTCCAGGATTGGATGCGTAAGAATGGAATTATTCAACAGACTTCAGCTCCTTACACACTGGCTCATAACGGAGTTGTAGAACGACAACAAGGGGTCCTGCAAACCATGATGCGTTGTCTCCTAGAAGACGCCAACCTTAGTATGCCATACTGGGGTGAAGCTATCAAATATGCAAATTACATCGTCAACCATACTTGGAGCAGTGTAATAAATCAGACTCCTTTCTTCATGATGTATGGTTACAAGCCCGATCTCAAAACCTCCATATTTTTGGTTTATACGCTATGGTGAACATTCCCTTAGCTCAAAGAAGAAAAGGAGGTCCAGTAGCAAAGAGACTGAGATTTATGGGTATTGATGATAACTCAAAATGGAGCAAATTTATTGACTCCAGACATGTAATTGTGATTTCCCAATCTGCTAATTTTGAGGAAGATGTTGACTGGTCCAGGATTCATTCCGATTTTCGTGGCAACTGACAAAAACACCCTTGCCTTTGATTTGCAATGTTACACTTCCACCTGATACGTTCACACAAATCCTGATTCAGAGCAAGAGAAGTGGTATGAGGCAATGCAGGCTGAAATGGACAGTCTAAAGAAACTTAAGGTGTTTACACCTGCAAAACCTCCAACAAACAAAAGAATCATTGGCACTCGATGGATCTACAGAATCAAAAAGAAGCCAAACGGTGAGTCATTGTACAAGGCCAGACTTGTAGCTCAGGGTTTCACTCAACGTTATCCTGAGGACTACACAAATACCTACTCACCAACAGTCAGAACTGAGAGTGTAAAAATTGCTTTAGCAACTGCAACTATCCTTGATTTAGAAGTTTTCCAGTTCGATGTTGACATGGCTTATCTACATGCTGACCTAGATGAAGAGATCTATGTAAGAGGTCCCCCAGGGTTCCGACAGCAAGAAGGGGATACCTGGTTTCTACAAAAAAGTCTTTATGGTCTGAAACAGTCTGGTTTAATGTGGTACTTATGTCTTACTGACAAACTAAATTCAATGGGCTTTATTAAGTCCGAAACTGATGAGTGCGTGTTCACAAAAAGATCTAACAATGCATATGAAATAGTTCTTGTTTATGTTGATGACATTGTTTATATTGGTCCAAATAAGCAGATGAGTGAAAGTTTTGCCAAAGCTTTGCAGAGATACTTCACATTGAAATCTTTAGGTCATGTTAGCACTTATTTAGGTGTTCAAATTGACAAAACACAGAAGGGGTTTAGTCTTTCACAAGAAGATAAAATTGAGCAAATTTTGCATCATTGCAACATGAAGGATGCTAACACAACAAAGACACCCATGCAAACAGATTTTCACAACTTGACACAAGAACCAAGTCCTGAGTTCAAGGATCAAACACTTTATTGTTCAGTCATTGGGTCACTGTTGTACATTAGTAGTTGGACCAGACCCGACATTGCACTTAGTGTTAATCTCTTGTCACGACACGTAGGTAAGGCAAAACTGTTTCATTGGACATGCGTCAAGAAATTATTGAGATACTTAAAGTACACAAAACACATGAAGTTATTGTTAGAACCAACACATACTGATTATGTAGAATTATGTTGTTATGCAGATTCTGATTGGGCAAGTGATAAGAAATCACGTAAAAGTACTTCAGGTTATATGATGTTCTTGAATGGATGTCCTGTTTACTGGCAAGTGCGTAAACAGAATTTTGTTTCTTGTTCATCTACTGAAGCTGAATATGCTTGTGTTTCAGATGCATGTAATTCTCTAACTTGGTTTGATGCTTTGGTCACAGATATCTGGACACGTCCGATTCGACCAATCACCGTGATGGAAGACAATGAATCGGTGGGTTATATTTCTGAATCACATTTCACAAGTTCTAGGTCCAGACACATTGACATCCGTTATCAGAACACAAAACAATTGGTGAAACAAGGTTTTGTTAAAATGCAATATGTATCTACACATGATCAGATTGCTGACATCCTCAACAAACCGCTCCCAGCAGCTCAACACGAGTATCTGCGTAAGAAGATGTGTCTTATTTGATGATGTACCTGATGTCCGCTCAACTGGCAAAGAAGGGGATTGTCACTGCGTTTTTGTATTTGCCAGCTGTGCTTGAACTCTGCCACTTTCCGTAGATGCCCAGTCTCTTATCTCTCTAAGCTAACTGTGCATCCTCCACATTCTTTTCTTGCCTTCATCTTAACTTCTTTGTTCTCTTGCCGAGAGGTCCAGCAGGAACGCTGCCAAGATGTAACTAATTAGTTAGCAAGAGTTATTTTTATTTTACTTTTACAATAAAATGAGTTTTCTTAGAAAATACTTCTTCGGGTTTGTTTTCTCAGAGTATGCTTGCAAGGAGAGCCAACGGTCCAACCTCTAATCTGAGGCGTGATTGTCCCAGAGCCAGGATGGGATCAATCAACACCCTGACACAGGGCAGCATGTTGAATCATCCTTGCAAGGTTTGTGCGTATGTTGTTTTAGACAAGTTGCTTCTCAGCCTAGTGAGCTCAATCTGCATTTGAACAAAAGCTGCAAAGGCATTCTGTAAAGAAAGGAAGCCATAGGCTTGGCTGCAGTAGATGAGAGGCCTGAAGACTGAAGGGGACCAGGGTTCAGTCAAGCCCCCCCTGAATCCTTGGTCCGAATGAAAATAGGGGGAATAATGTAACCTTCTTAGTAGACACAGGGGCATCTAAACAAAGCTGCTGGCTCCCTTTTCTAAAATATCCAAGGGGTTAATGGCTTCATAAATTGTCGCCCCATGCTGAAAACCCTGAAATGTTCCTTAGAAGGCAGAACATAAAATGAAATTGAATATAAGAGTGAAATAATACGGGGTCAACTTAGAAGATCTCTGAAGGGCCCCTTTAACTAGTAAATATAAGAGACAAATGCTGGGTTCAAAAAGTTAAACCGCAAGGTTACGCACTATTCTACAGTTGGAGAGTTCAAGAAGTCAAACCACAAGAAATTAACTAATCTTTCTGTTCAGGCAATAATGGGACGAGGGAGAGAGCCTAACACGTAGGAGGTTTATTTCACATTTCCTGTTTTTTGTTCTATAAAGATACGTGTCTTAAAGAAGGTCTTTTGTTCAGAATGTAAAACAGAATGCATGTCTGAACCTTTTGGCCAAAATAAAGCTTTTTCTGATTTCGAAATTCATCTCTTATTTTTCTGCGACAATAGTTCTGCCTTCTGATATACTAATAAATAAATGCCCTCCAATAAGTAATAGCGACTGAGCTTCTGATCATGTGATGTGCTTTTTCTGTGCAAAGTTGCAAGCCAAATCTATGAAATCATAATTATGACATTTGGGTTTTTTGCAAGCTACTTAAATGAATTGCTTTGTTAATCAATGTCCAGAAAACATTGTATGAAGGCAGGACTGCAGGGGGAGTTTTTTCCTCCTAGGTCAGTGATGGCGAACCTTTTAGAGACCAAGTGCCCAAACTGCAACCCATACTCCACTTATTTATCGCAAATGCCAACACGGCAATTTAACCTGAATACTGAGGTTTTACTACCTAAAATAATGATAAACAAGACAGAGTTCAGCCAATTGTTCTAAAAAACCCTGATAAATGCACTTTTATGCCCCTTCATTTTTTTCTGCTTTTGAAATATTACGTTTAGCAACAATTTAAAAAATGTAATAGCATTTCTCTTTCCCTCAACCCTCTCTCTTTCCCTCCCTCTCTGTTTGTTTCTCTCTCTCCCTCTCCCTCCCTCTCTCTCTGCCTCTCTGTTTCTCTTTCCCTCCCTATCTCTCTCTGCCTCCCTCTGTTTCTCTCTCTCTCTCTCTCTCCCCGGGGGGGAGGAACCCCTGAACTGGTGCTGGGTGGTGGGAGTCTGATGTCTGAAGGCCGACAAGCCCAGAAGCAGTGTGCTGAAGCTCAGCTGGCCGGTGGGGAGGCGGGGCATCCCAACACAGGCAGCTCTGCAGGAAAAGCAACTGACCGGGTGTCAGTTGCTTTTTTTTGCCAAGCCAAGCCGATGCAGGGTCGCATTGTGGCTCTGCGTTGTAATGGGTTTCAGGAGGAGGGGACCCCGTCTCCCCCATTGTGGGGGAGTGAAAAAGTTCACTCAATCAATTCCAACTTCATGAGATCTTCTCAGTCAAGTTGGAATTGACTGAGTTAAATTTTAGTCTCACAAACCTTTGTTTCCCTGCAAACGACGGTGAGAAATGCAACAGAGAAATGCGATGAAGCTGGGCTGGGGCAACGGCATTACTTTGTATCTTATCCTGAATTGATTATGTTATGTCAAATGTTATATGCTTGCATTGTTGAATTAAGCTCTGTAATAGGTAAGACTCAATTGTAAACAAGTAAAATAGAGTCTTAAAGGGGGGATAAGGTAGAACGTAAAATGAAATTGGATATAAGAGTGAAATAATATGGGGTCAGCCTAGAGGATCTCTGAAGGGCCCCTTTAACTAGTAAATATAAGAGACAAATGCTGGGTTCAAAAAGTTAAACTGCAGAATTAACACACTTTCTACAGTTGGAGAGTTCAAGAAGTCAAACCGCAGAGGTACTATGTTAAAATGCAGAACTAAACCACATGGAGCTTCCTGCCTAAAGCAATAGGGGAGGGGGGGCTAGCTAAAGAGGCAGATCTCAGATACTTCCTTTTTTGTTACAATAAAGATATGTGTCTTAAACAACGTCTTTGTTCAGTTGTTAGAATTTATGTTAAGCTATCTGAACCTTTTGGCCAAAATAAAGCTTTTTCTGATTTTGAAATTCATCTCTTTTATTTTTCTGCGACACTACTGTGTGATTTAAAATTCCCAAATTTTATACTCACAACTCCAAGACAAGTCTGGTTAACAAAATCAAAGATTCATTGGAGAAAAACATGAAAATAAAAACAAGAAAAGTGGTTGCAAGCGTGGCCTCTTAGACTCTTCCCAAATGGATTGAGTTCAAAGAGCACAAAAAGCAGTTTTCAAGCTATACACTTTATACACCTTCACAATGCATGCCACGCCTAAGAAGCCCTCCCAACTCCCCCTTAAATTATCCTTTAAGTTGTTTTACACTTTAAAGGGTCTTCTTGACAATTTCCGTCCATCCTCCAATGTTCCTGTCTCCTGATAGCTTTTTGCCCAAGGCTTAAGTTCCTATTTCCTGGGGAGCTCTTAGCAATTCATAATGCATTGTCTCCACTGATTATCATTTGTGGTCACTTTACATAGTCAGAAAACAGCAGACAGATAGTCTCACACTTTGGTATTACATCTGCTACAATTTATGAAAGAATAACCTTTATTTATTTCCTTTACTACTATGCCCCTCCCTTCTCAAGCAAAAAGGGTAAACACACACACACACAAACCCAGTGAAAAGGAACAGAAAGAAAAAAAACACACACACCCTTTCCTACTCAGGTAAAATTTCAAATGCAAAATGAAATTTGCATTACCTTGAATCTGCTGTTAATCTTAACTACATTCCTTCAGTCTTTGGCAGAAAGAAAGAAGTCACACTCAGATGTTACCAAGAAAGCAAGAAATCACATTCAGACGTTACCAAGGTGTAGAA
This sequence comes from Ptyas mucosa, assembly GCA_012654045.1. Lineage (NCBI taxonomy): Eukaryota > Metazoa > Chordata > Lepidosauria > Squamata > Colubridae > Ptyas > Ptyas mucosa. The sequence continues at coordinate 65,788 of WNWU01012118.1, forward strand.
AAGAAAATCTCTAAAGCTGGACTTCCGGCGGTGACGTCATCGTGCCAGGAACAAGAGAACGGTGCTCCGTTCTCAAAGTTCCAATATTTTCAATTAGGAAGCTGATCCAGGTGCTATTGACCTCGGAGGGGTCAATAGAAAAAAGAGGAAACCCCCGAGGACCTCGGTGAGGACAGCAATCTCTCCGAAGGTTCAGGGGAAACCTCTGATTCCAATCGAAAAAAAGCCAGCCATTTTGGCTGGCCTGAAACGTTGACAGCTGATTAGTGGGAAGCGAAGATCAAATTAAAGAAGACATCGGTAGGAAACAGAAGGAGAAGAACGAGAATAGAAGAAGGTACTGTTATAAAGTGCGAACAGAAACGGGTGAAAGTGAGACTCAAAGCAAGCGGCAATAAGCGGTGACGGAAAAGTGAGTGGAGTGGAAAACTTAAACTGACAGTGACAGCGCAGAAAGTGACAGGCGGTGGAACCGGAGTGACTCCAAGAGAAATACCATTAAGGAGTTGTGGATTACAAAATAAAACAAATTGATCTTGGAGAGGAAAGTGTTCAGAATTAGAACTGTAAGCGAGGTGAGAGAGACCAGAAAAGATTGGAAGACACAAGGTGGGGCAAGAGGTGATTTTGACAGCGGAAAGTCAAATGAATGGTGGACATTGGAATCTATAACACGAGCAAGTAGAAGGTGAATCCAGAGGAAATCTGAGTATTAAAATAAATTATTTTGTGGAAAAGGATGATATCCAGAGGAGAGAGGAAGAGGAGACAGACAGACCTTGTTATAAGTGGAGATTGTGATGAGGCGATCGACTGGCAGCGGATACCAGAGGAGCAGAGTGAATAGAAGACTGATATACAGAACCTTCCTGTCTGAAAATTAACGAGTGGTGGAGCTAAATTAACTCTATTAAGGTCTTTTTCCTGGACACTTGGATCATACTTGGACACTTGGAATTGGACATTTTGAGTGTTGGACATTTGGATATTTAACTTAAAGGACATTGGTTACAATTAACAGAGAGAAGAAATTGGAATGATGCAAGACTGAAAGAAGATACTATAGAAGGAGAAAGAATAACATTTAATGAAGTAAAATCCAGCTATTTAAACTTGATTATTAATTATTAATTAATTATTAATTACTAAATATTAAGTAAAAAGTGACATATATATTGTTTAGAGTGCTATATATACATGTTTGTCCAGCTTTTCTGTTTAACCAGTGATTTATCTTACTATTTAGCCTTTTATTATCTTACACACTTAGACTTATATTCTAGTTAAATTAGATTGATTACATATATCAAAGAAAATACATTGTGTATAGTAATTAAAGGTAATTGACATTAGCTAATAGTAACTTAATAGTATAGTAATTAACTATAAAGAAAAAAATGTTGTTATTAATGAATTGCTGAAAATTTATTCTTGAATTAATGAATTGCTGAAATCTTAAACTTTTCCCTCATCTCCCCCCCCCCCCCACTTTTCCCTTCCCTTATTTAAGAATATTGCAAAAGCGTAAAGCAGGATATTTAAAACTATGAATAAGTATACGGAAATATATATAGAGAGATTTTGATTGTGAGATAGAGAAATAGCAACATAGTAAATAGTAAATATTACCCCACTTGGGCATTATTCTAGGATTGTTAGACGCTAAAATTTGAACATTAATATAGACAGAAACATAAAGATCTAAATAGCAAACAGTATATGAAACTTTGGGGACAGATAATACAAAAAGTACAAATGGCAACTACAGGTTCATCAATGATCAGTAAGACAAGCAAGAAGATACCCTCAAATCAGATGACACTCTCAGCTTCTCCGGCGCAGCAAAGGCCAGTTGACACCACGTCAGGGGCGGAAAAAGAAAAGGCAACCTCCACCCTAAACATGCAAAATATTCATTTGGTACTAGCAATGATTCAAGAGGGAATGAACAAAATGCAAGAGTCCATAGCTAACAACCATGAAGAAACAAGGAAAAATCATGAAGAACTGAGGATAGATGTGGGATAAATAAAAGATAACATTAAGAAAATGGATGAGAAGATTGGAAAAATACAACAGAACATTGCGGAAAACGAGCAAAGGATCCAAAAAGTGGAGGAGAAAATAGAACAAACGGACAAGAGAATGGAAAAGATGGAGCAAAATCAAGTATCAATCAACAAGGATTTGGAAGACTCATTAACATACTTAGAAATGGAAAAGGCATCTTTTTTCCTCAGATTCCAGAATGTAGAGGAACAAAAAGACGAAGACCTAGGAGAACTGATGACAGAGATACTAACAGAAGCGACCCAGAGGGATAAGGAAGACATCCAAAGAGACATAGATGAAATCTACAGAGTCCACATCAATTATGCACAAAGACACAAGTTGCTTAAGGAGATACACATTAGATTCACAAAAAAATCCATAAAAGAAGATATCTACAGGAAGATGAGAGAAGGGACAATTGTATACAAAGGAAAGGAAATTATTACTCTCAAAAAGATCCCAAGAAGGATAAGAGACCAAAGGAAAAATTATAATTTCTTAACGACACAATTGAATAAATATAAAATATTGTTCTGCTGGCTAATACCGGAAGGGTTACTGATTTCCTGACAGGAAAAAAAATACAAGATTGACAGTTTAGAAAAAGCACAAGACTTTTTTGATCAGCATTTTGTGTTGGAAGAGGAACAGGAAAGCAGAGAAGAATTAGAAACTAAGAGCCAAGAGGAACACCAGACAGAAAAAGAAGAAAGAGATCAAGAAGAAAAAAGAAGATTGGAGAGAGAAAGAATTGAAAGAGAGGGAGCGAGGGAAAAGACACAAGTAATTACAAGAAACACAAGAAGACTAAGAACAACAAACAGATAGAAAACAATAATGGAACAAGAACTAAAGATGACCTCAATTAACATAAATGAACTAAATTCACCAACCAAAAGAACACACATATTCACAAAATTACATAAATTGGAGATGGATGTCATAATTTTACAAGAAGTCCATATTAAGAAACAACATCAAAAGCTATTAGAAAACCAAAGATTAGGAACACTATACACATCATTAGCGGATCAGAAAAAGAGAGGACTTGCAGTATACGTTAAGAAACATTTAAAAACAAAGCAAGTATATATAGACACAGATGGACGGATTTTGATGATAGAAATACAAACAGAATAAAAAAAATGTTATTAATATCAATATATGCACCCAATGGAAATCAAAGTGAGTTTTTTTAAAAAATACATAACATAACTAAGGACCTGGAATATGAGAATATCTGTATCATAGGAGATTTCAACGCAATCATGGACACCGAAAAAGATTATCAGAGCAATAAAAAGAACAAAACCAGGAAAAAAACATTACCGGATACATTCAAAGACATGGCAGATGAATTACAATTACATGATGTTTGGAGAGAGGCGAATAAACAAGCAAAACAATATACATTCTATTCTGGCCCACACCAATTGTGGTCCAGAATAGATATGGCCTGGACGACCTCAGAACTTAGGAAAGAAATAAAAGTCATAGAAATATCACCAAATACCTGGGCCGACCACAGTCCAATAACAATAGTATGGAAAGGATATCGGAAATGAAAAAGGTGGATGATGGACACGGGAATGATTAAGGACAAGGAATACGCACAGATGATCGAGAAAGAAATGAATATGTTTCTTCAGATAAATACCAAAGAACAGACAACACTCCAAAACCTCTGGGATACAGCCAAAGCCTACATAAGAGGCCTTACCATCTCGTATACAGCAAAGAAAAACAAGGATAAACAAGAGACAAGAAACAACCTATTAACAGAATTCAGAACACATGAATTAGAACTGCAGAAACAACCTCGCAATAAAATAATTAAAGGAAAGTTAAAACTTGTTAAACATAAGATTAATTTAATTACACAAACAGAAACTGCACAGAAAATCAAATTGGCAAAACAAAAACACTTTGAGCATGCAAATAAAAGAGGTTGCTGGTTAGCGTATAAATTGAAAAAGGAAAAAGAGAAGAGGAACATATACCAACTGCAAGACGAGGTAGGGGAAATATACCACATAAATCAAGACAAAAAACGTATAGCAAAAAATTTCTTTCAGAACCTTTACAAGCAAGAAGAAATCAGGGAAGAGGAGGTCAAGGAATATTTACGTAAAACAAATATCCAAAAACTGGAGGAGACACACAAAGAGTTATTAAATAGACCAATTACTATGACTGAATTGCTGGAAGCAAGGAAAAAACAAAAAAACAATAAAACTCCCGGACCAGATGGCATACCAACAGAATTCTATAAAAAGTGTCAGCACCCAATGGACGAGTTCTTACTCCAAGTTTTCAATGATGCACTCTTAGAAGCAAAAATTCCCAATTCCTGGGCTGAAACCATAATTACACTTATCCCAAAAGAAGACACTGATCCCACACAAATCCAAAACTACAGGCCAATATCACTGTTAAATGTGGATTACAAACTGTTCATGCTGGTCATTACACAGAGACTGAAAACAATTATTCATAAATACATCCACTCAGACCAAAATGGTTTTGTTCTGAGAAGACAGATCAAAAATAATATGAGAACAATCATTAACGTCCTTGAATACTATGAGAAAAAATTGGACAAACAATTGGCCCTAATTTTCCTGGACACGCAGAAGGCATTCGATAACTTAAATTGGAATTTTCTTATACTACAATTGGAGGCAATGGAATTTGGCAATAAATTTTTAAACATGATTAGGAAAATATACTCCTCCCAAACAGCCAAAATTATGGTCAACGGGGATATGACAGAAAAATTTGAGATATCAAAGGGAGTGAGGCAAGGATGCCCTCTATCCCCATTATTGTTTATAATATCCCTTGAAATCTTATTAAATGAAATTAGGAAAGACAAAGAAATAAAAGGTCTGAGAATAAAAAAAGAGGAGTATAAATTGCAAGCCTTCACTGATGATGTGGTGTTTATCGTGGAACAACCAGAAACAACAGGAACTAAACTGTTAGGGAAAATAGAGGAATACGGAAGAGTGGTCGGTCTCAAAATCAATAAACAAAAAACAAAAGCATTAACGAAGAACTTGACAAAGGCACAGGAGAAAGAATTAGAGGATAAATTAGGAATACAAATAGTAAAGAAAGTAAAGTATTTGGGAATTTAGCTCACCAATAAAGCAACATCAATTAGAGAGGATAACTATACTAAATTAACAAAACAGATTAAAAAAGATTTGGAAACATGGAGCAAACTACAATTGTCATTCTTAGGGAAAATTGCATCCATTAAAATGAATATACTACCCAGACTGCTATACCTCTTCCAAGTAACTCCGATTTGGCCAGGAAAGGATTTTTTCAAAGACTTCGATAAAATGATAGCAAAGTATATTTGGCAGGGAAAGAAGGCCAGAATTAAAATAAAATGCTTGCAAGACACCCGGGAGAAAGGAGGATTAGGGTTACCGGACTGGGAACTGTACTATAAGGCGGCATCATTAAATTGGATAAGAGACTGGATAGATCTGAAAAATAAGAGAACACTACTTCTAGAGGGATTCAACCTACAACGAGGCTGGCACACATTTTTGTGGGAGGGAAGAGATAAACATCACGGATGTTTCCAACAACACATTATTAGAGGATCATTACATAGAACATGGCAAGAGATCAGAAAAATACATTATAATAAAATTCCCAGATGGTTATTGACTATGGAGGCGCTGATTTACCCTAACGCTATAGACACGGAGAAAATGAGAAATTACAAAGAACTACTGAACAAAAGAGGAGAATTACAATCGAGACAAAAATTGAAAGAACAGGGTATAGACATTGACTGGTGGCCATATTTACAAATAAAATCAAGGCATAAAACAGATTGGGTACAATTCAGATTTCAAAATGAACCAAATGAATTGGATAAAATTTTACAAGGAACAGACAAGAAAATGATAACCAAAATATATAATTACTTATTAAAATATAAATTAGAGGAAGAAGTGGTTAAAGAAAACATAATAACTTGGGCAAAATTTTTGGGTATAGTATCGAATTGGACAAATGGGAAAAATTATGGACTGTAAATTATAAACTGACAATGTCTATACCCTACAAGGAAAATCTGTTCAAAATGTTCTATCGATGGCACCTCCCACCAGCACGCTTAGCAAAAATGTTTCCAAACACCTCTCCAATTTTCTGGAAATGTAATGCACATAAAAGAACATACTACCATCTATGGTGGTCATGTCGAAAGGCGAAACAATATTGGCAGGAAATAAGAAAAATGATAGAAGAAATTACAAATCAGAAGTTGGAAATGAAGCCGGAAACCTTTCTACTCGGAATAATCACAACACAGTATGAGAAAGAGATAAAATACTTAATTATCCACATCCTAACTGCAGCCCGCATACTCTTCGCCCAAAACTGGAAACATGAATACATACCGACAGAAAACAAAATAATCACTAAAATCACAGATTGCACAGAAATGGATAAACTTACAAAAGAGCTACAAGAGAAAGATGACACAGAGTACTACTTAGCATGGCAAAAATGGTATAACTGGTTGGAGAAAAAGTTAGAAATACATTCATAGGGACACTAAAGAATAAGGTCAATTTTTGAGACAAAATTTTGAGTACCAATTAAGGAATGTAACAATTTAAAGATGGAATGTATATTAATGCTTCAAATGTAAATATGTAAATATATAGATATATAGATAAATATGGGAAAAATAGTCTACCAATGTAACAACTTTAAGAGCAAGTCGTAAGACTTGATTGATGTTCGTTTGTTTTGTATGTTGTATCATCGTATTTATGTTTGTTTGTACTTTTTAACTAATAAAATTTATTTTAAAAAAGAAAAAAAGAAAATCTCTAAAGCCATCACCCACAACATAATGCAGATGTTTCTTAATTTAAGAAAGTGTAAGGTGCAATAATAATATGTTTAAGCTCATAAATGCCAAACAAGAAACTTAAACAGAGGCTTGAGTAAAATAGCATTTAATCTTGATCAAGCTTAAATGATTAGCTGTTCCAAACACATACAAGATACATGCAGGTAACAACTACAAACAAGAGATTTATATTGTTTAGGAAAGTCATAAACCTCCAATTCTGGCATCTTTGATTTGTGTATTTGTTTCAAGTAGGTTTAATCATCAATAAAGCCCCTTAACGGACTTCCGGCGGCTCCGCGAGCCTGGATGGCGCCTTAATTAGCGCGCCTGCTCCGCGGTACTGTAAAAAACCCCGTGCAGCAATCCAACGCTGCCGGGAGGTTTGAAAACTTCTCCCTGGGCAAAAGGGGGAAGCGAAGAGCCGGCTGGTGGGGGTAGAGCTCGCCAAAGCCCCCCAGAAGGATTTCTGTGGGGGTGAAAGGCTGAGTTCCCCAGAAGCCAGCCAAGAGCTCCAGACCGGGAACGTCTCTGCTTTGGCAGATTTACAAGCCGTGACTGCATCTGCTGGATTCTTTTTTTTAAACTGAATTTAACAACAAGAAGCAGACGGGATCAGCCAGGAGGACTTTAATTGCAAGTATTTTGCTTAACTTCTTTATTTTTGAGGATTGCCTCCTTCGGAAGCTACAAAGTAAAAAGGGGGGAAAAAATGGCGATTGAGGCTTGAGGGGCTGGGAAAGTGAAAGTGAACTGATCACTGCCATAGCCTCAAAGAAACTTTTCTTTTGTTAATGATTTGCCAGAAGGAGGATTTTCTTTTTTTCTTTTTCTTTTTCCTTAAAGAATTGTTTGTTGGCTTTTAAGAAATTTGGACTATTTGGCTGTTTTTTAATTAAAAGAAACTTTAAGAATACAGGAAGAGGAAAAAAAAAGTAAATAAAAGAAGGAGGAGGGGAAAGATAAACTCTCTTCAAAATGGCTACAAAACCTCCCCCAGTAAAAACAGTTCCAGCAAAAGGCACATCTAGTGCTGGCAGCTCTCCTGCTCATGCTCCTAAAGTACAAGAGACTCAGACTTTAACAATTGAAATGATACAACAGGTTATTCAAGGAGCATTGAGTGCTACAGAAAATAAACTTACAGCCAGAATTCAAAATGTTGCAGAAGATCTCACTGCTGTGATTGATACTAAAATCCAAACAGTTACAGAGGAATTGGCAGCACGTAATGTGGACATTAGAGAAGATATACTTTATGCATTTCAAGGGCTTGCTGCCCAAGCTGAAAAATTGGACTCTAAAATAGAAGAAGTTAAAGAAACTACTGAAGTTTTGAGCAACAAGTTGGATATGGCTCAGCAAAAAATTGAGAGATCTGAGATGGATTTGTTACTTATGCAATATAGAGAAATGGAGTTTGCAGTGAGAATTAGAGGGGTGAAAGAAGATAAAAAAGAAAATTTGAAGGAGGAGCTGGGAGAAGCAATAGCACAGGTGCTGGGAATGCCAAAAGGCGAAGTGATGTGGCAAATGGATAAAATTTTTAGAGTTAATTCCTGGGTGGCAAGACAGAGAAAGTTACCAAGAGATATAGTAATATATTTCACTACAAGATATGTGCGCAATGAAGTGCTGCAAGCAACTTACAAAAAAAAGCTAGAAGTGGACGGACAAGAGGTGATGACAATGAAAGAAATTCCCCCAAAGATGTTAAGAGCAAGAAGAGACTATTCTTTTTTGGTGGAGGAGTTAAAGAATCGTCAGCTACAATACAGATGGGATGTTCCAGCCGGCTTGGTGGTCCATAAGGGGTTTGATTTCCCAAAAGTCAGAATAATGATCCACTAATATTAGATACTCTTTTCCTGCATAGTTGAACACATCCATACTAACAATCTGCCAAGGACGTGATGGTATCTCGTGTGACATCATGGTTTCTCTTTGTTGAGCATATGCATATTCATTGCAGGTGGAACAATTGCTAACATAGTCCTTGATTTCGCCCTGCATATTGGGCCAGTAAAGCGTATCACGGGCTTGTCTATAGCATGCCTCTCCACCAATATGGCTCGAGTGTATGCGCAGTAGCATCTCTGCTCTCATTGACCTAGGCACTATGACTCTTGGGCCCTTATACAAGATCCCGTTTTGTACGGCAATCTCATCTCTAAAAGACCAATATTCCCTCACTATTGCCAGAACTGCCTCCTTCTCATCCGGCCACCTATTCATGACGATAGCCTTCAGTGCCTGTAAAGCTACATCAGTACCTGTGTGCTGCCTAAGCTGACATAGCCGGTGATTTGTGACATTAAGATAGTCTGCTTGGTTAACTTCGGCAAAAAAAGTTTGTTCCTGTTGCAACCAGCAAGACCGTCTGATGCTCATGTTCTCCTCCAAGTGTCACCTGATCTAACGTAGCCCTACTCAGGGTATCACTAATATACATTTCACATCCTGGCTTGTAGACAACATTTAGGTTGTAATTCTGCAAACTAAGCATCATATTCTGCAGACGTTTGGGAGCACACAAAAGGGGCTTCTTGAATATGGCTATTAGAGGCTTGCGATCAGTTTCGGCTATGATTGTATCCCGGCCATAAAGATAATGATGGAAACGCTGGCAGGCAAATACAATACTTAAGCACTCCTTTTCAATTTGAGCATAGTTCAACTCGGCAGAAGAAAGCGCTCTGGATGCTTATGTGATCGGCTGACCTTCTTGCATTAGGCAACATCCTAGGCCATTTTTGTTCGAGTTACTTTGAATGGTAACAGTCTTCATAACATCGTAATATTTTAACACTGGAGCAATAGTGACCAAGCGTTTTATCTCCTGTACTGCCTGCTTGTGCTTGGGGAGCCAATGCCAAACTGCATCTTTGTCCAGAAGGCGTCTCAATGGCTGGCACACTTCCGATAGGTGCAGCAGAAATTTTGCTAGATAGGTAACAAATCCGATAAATCTCTGCACTGATTTAACATCAACAGGCGATGGCATCTCCACAATGGCTCTAATCTTTTCTGGATCGGCTTTTAAACCTCGTGAGGACAAAATATGCCCATGGAAGTGGACTTTGTGCACCTTAAATTGCAACTTCTTTCCACTGAGCCTTAACCTCACCTGCCTACACCAATCCAATAATGCTATTAACTTCTCATCATGGTCATGCTCAGCTTCTTCGTCTGTTTCACCACAGTAGTGGTGGGTTGCTACCAGTACGCACCGGTTCGGGAGGACCGGTAGCGATAAATTGGCAAGGGTGGCAGAAGCGGTATTAATTGTTGGCTGGCCACGCCCCCGAATCAGTCCCCACCCCACCCAGTCACTTCCTTTTCCTCCTTACCACCCGGGTGGCTTGTCTGCCTAAGCTGCCTTCCCATGTGGTGCCTGCCCTGCACCCCAACTGAGCTGCCGCCTCCTGCCTATAGGTAAGTCGCGCTACCACCACCCCCAGAGCATGCTGCGCCACCCCCACCGGGCTTACGACCTTACCTTCCCTGCCCCTTACAGGAGTCCCCCCTGTGCCCCATTTTGGCTTCCAGGGGCTGCAGGGAGGCTTGCTAAGGCCAAAATGGGGTGTGGGAGGGGTGCCTAGCAAGACTCCCTGCAGCCCCCTGGAAGCAAAAATGGGCTGCGAGGTGGGGGGGGGGCCTTCAAGGGAGAAAGAAACAAAGAAATCCTCACTGTTTAGGGAGATCCCCAGGTGCACTGAGCTTGAGTTGAGAGCTTATTGTAAGTCCTGCACTAGCTATCTTTGCTCAGGCTAAGCTACAAAATGTTTTTCCTCACTGTTTGGGGATCCCCACGTGCACTGAGCTTGAGTTGAGAGCTTATTGTTAAGTGGCTGCACTAGCTATCCTTGCTCAGGCTAAGCTACAAAACGTTTCAAAACATCTGGATTTTCTTCCTCTTACTAAAGACCTTCTGGGGTTCTTCACGGAAAGGGAGAAAGGAGAAAGGGAGGGAGAAAGAAAGAAAGACAGAAAGAGAGGGAGGGAGGGAGGGAGGGAGGGAAGGGTAAACCCTTTTACTCACACTTCATCCTCACTGTTTGGGGATCCCCATGTGCACTGAGCTTGAGTTGAGAGTTTATTGTTAAGTGGCTGCACTAGCTATCCTTGCTCAGGCTAAGCTAATCAATAGTGGAGCTCTAAGAATGCCAGATGATCAATGGGCATGTTCTGAGTTTCAAAACGTCTGGCTTTTCTTCCTCCTACCAAAGACCTTCTGGGGTTCTTCACAGAAAGGGAGAAAGGAGAACGGGAGGGAGAAAGAAAGAAAGAAAGAGAGAGAGAGAGAGAGACAAAGAAAGAAAGAGAAAGAAAAAGGAAGGGGGAGAGAGAGAGAGAGAGAGAATACAGGTATCTCTTAACAGAGGCTTGAACTTGCCTGAAATTAGATCAAGCCCTATATCACTTAACCCAATGTATCAGATTAAATTATTTAATTATTTTTGGTATATATACTACATTCTCTTGTGTAATTTAGTTATAGTGTAAAACTAGTCTATTATGTCTCAAAATAAAAGGGAGATCAAAAATCCAATTAGTGCCATGTAATGTAGGTCAAGTAGGTTTAATCATCAATAAAGCCCCTTAACAAGCCATTATTACAGGTATATATCTACATATGACAGGAACCGGAAATACCTCACAGACACAGCTGAAGGCAGCTCCTCGAGAGTCAAGGAATACATCTAAACTGATCCTGCCAAGACTGCAGACATAACCCTTGTAACAGTATTCCCTGGAATTTGGTTTGTGTATCCGCCCCCCCAACAGGGTAGAGCCTCTTAATGAGCATCTTTAGCGTTATCTCTTCCTGATCATCTTCTTTGTGTTCACACTTGGTTATTTAGCCCCCTGCAGTGAAGGGAACTCAAGATACAGATACAGAGATAAGGCTCTGATCAAAAGGTGGAACATATGTTTTGACAAATGCCAGATACTTTATAGACCCCAATAACAGTATATATTTGTTCCAGGAAGTTAGTCAATGTGGCATGTTTGTGTTATAACTACAAAGGGCATAATATATATGTCAGTGTCACAGGAAACAAATATTTACAGCATGCAGGTATACAAAGACTTCATTTATCGTACATATATATGTTGCAGGAAACAATCAGCAAGTTTCTACTAATTCTAGTATTTTAGTATATCTATTTCCTTACATTCCACCCTTTTTATTTAAACGATGGAATGCTTTCCATCGTGGTGAATAGCCTTACAATTCTATTCAGCATATAAACGGGAGCGCTTCTATGATCATACATTCCAGCTTCTGCCCAGGTGGTCAGCCTTATACCTGAAATCTGGAGGCCAGTAATCTTTCTCTGGCCTACTTCCTCATAAACAGTACACCCAGTCGATCACCTTGTTGTATGGGCAGTATATAAAAAGGAAAAATAGGTTTCACAGCTAATAACACACATGCTTCGCACCAGCGGCTAGGCAATTGCACATAGGCAAAATTTCCAATATAAGCCATCTGGAGCATGCCAATTAAGAGTTACCACATCCATCCATAACCCACTCAGTCTAGTTATATTTTCAAAATGGGTTACTAGGTTGTGTCAGGTTAATACCCTTGCTGGTAATGTATGATTTTTCACACTTATCACTGCATTATCTGCTCCTCCCATTTGTCCTATGCATAAGAAAATCATTTCCAAATATTGAACCATTGCATTAAATCAATACATCTTATATCTTCGGGGATTATGATATCACTATCTCCTAGGACTACTGTGTTCAAGTCAGGTTTCTATAGAAGCAATCCCTTGCACATTTCAAAAATCACAGTGTCCCACTATTCATGTATCAGTTCACAATTAAAACAATAATAACAGCATTCAGTGATACAGTTACAACCACAAAACCAACACAATCTGTAGAGTGCGAAGTTGCACTGCTGCTTTTAGGATCTTCAGATGGAATAAAAGAGGCCATCAATCAGGCCAGAAAGACAAAAAAAATGTTTCTCCTACAAGGAGAAAAATCTCAAACAAAACCCATGCATATCATCATGACCACATTTTTGAAAACGTTCATTCTCAGCATGTTTGTGTTATAACTACAAAGGGCATAATATATATGTCAGTGTCACAGGAAACAAATATTTACAGCATGCAGGTATACAAAGACCATATATCATACATATATATGTTGCAGGAAACAATTATCAAGTTTCTACTAATTCTAGTATTTCAGTATATCTATTTCCTTACAAAAGGAAGAATAGAAAATAATTCCTTCAGAAAATATCTCAAATTTATTATTTATTTATTTATTTATTTATTTATTTATTCGGCTTATATGCCGCCCTATCTCACAATGGACTCAGGGCGGCTCACAATAATAAAAACAAGCCACAATATAAAATAAAGTCTAAAATTTAAAAGATTTAAAATTAACCCTTAAAACCCCATTATCAGTCCAGGTCAAGGGAATTAAACAACCAAGTTTTTAATTCACGGCGGAAGGTGTGAAGGTCAGGCACTAATCGGAGTTCCAAGGGAAGTTGATTCCAGAGGGTGGGGGCACCCACCGAGAAGGCTCTACCCCTGGAGGTCGCCAGCCGCCACTCTCTAGCTGACGGCTATATATAAATGCTATATAACCAGGTTATATAAATGCTATATAACCAGTGAGTTAGCAAAAACAAATTACAGACAGACACACAGAAATCTTTCAAAACAAAATTTTGCTCTAATAACAGATTTCTTACTTCACTTTCATTCCTTCTTCTTTGTCTCACGCATTCCGATTAGAAAAAGTTGGGGGCTTTCTTTCCAGGAGACAGGTAATGTTAAAAAAAGATATTTTTTTCTCTTTTCTCTCCAAATTTTTGGAATTTAGAGAAATATATAACTTTCTATGAGTTTTCTATAGATCAACTCTCAACATAAGTCTCACACAAAATAAAAAATCAAAGTTCTCACCTTTCATCCTGGTGAATTTTATTCCATCCTGTCTCTCCCTCTCCCTCTCCCTCTCCCTCTCTCCCTCCGACCCTTTCTCTCTCTTTTTCCACTTACATATACCAACAACATTCCATTGTCCTTCTAATCATCTCCATTTTGTTTAACACATTCCATTGTCTTTCTAATTACTAAGAAAAGGCTAACTAGCCCTCCCCACCCCCAGGTCTTAGAAATGACTCACACAAAGACACATACACACACACACCATTAAACATCATTTCCAGACCTGTGGAGGTTTTTGTCTCTTTAAATTTCCACTTTTCTTTCCTGGGGCAACTTTGTTTGTTCCCCAGGCAGTGAGGAAAATTCAGGAGAAGATTCCAATAAATCTTCCCTAAATTTTTCTTCTTTGGAATAGCAATCATTAAAGCTGCAACTACTCTGTTGCTATCTTCTCACAAGTCTCTCAAATCTGCTGGGATGCTTGGATCCCACACAGGATCTTGGAAGGGAAACAAAACATCTCTAACATTCAGAAAAATATTAAACATAGTTTATAAGTCATTCCATGTAGGATTATGAGTAGAAATAATGCTTTTAAACAACTCAGCCATTTTTGTAGGATTTTCACTATATGCTGGAGTAATCTAGGGACTTCCCATTGTGGGACTATTTGGGCTTGGGCTGCCCCATCTGGAACTGGGGCTGCCCCATTAGGAGGGCTATATCAGGGATGAAATGCTCCCAGTTCAGACTGGATCGCCCGATCCTGTAGCGATGGGGTTCAGAGAACCGGTAGCAAAAATCCTTGCGCTCCCCCACCATGCTCAGCTGAGTCGCACGATCATCAGAGGCTTTTTTTTTACTTTTAAAAGCATTTTTTCTACAACCTCTTCCAATGAAAAAATGCTTTTAAAAGTTAAAAAAAAAAGCCTCTGATGATCGCGTGGCTCAGCTGGGATCCTCAGAGGCTTTTCAAAGCATTTTTTTCTGCAATCTCTTGGCTGAAGAGGTGGTAAAAAAAATGCTTTGAAAAGTCTCTGACGATCCCAGCTGAGTTGCCTGATCAGCAGAGAGGCTTTTCAAAGCATTTTTTAAAAAGCCTCTCTGATGATCCCAGCTGAGTTGCCTGATCGCCAGAGGCTTTTCAAAGCATTAGAAAAAATGCTTTGAAAAGTTTTTAAAAAAAAGTTGGCCACACCCACCCAGTCACATTACCCCCCAAGCCACGCCCACAGAACCGGTAGTAACACATTTTACATTTCACCCCTGGGCTATATATTAGTGGGAGAAATTCCATGGGGGCATTTGGTAAAATATTTGAGTGATTTAAATGTGCAGTTGCTCTCAAAGATGGGTCTATTGGAAAAGAATTTCCTTTGTTGGGGAGGGGTCCACTATACATAATATGATGGCATTTGCTCAATAACTCTGTATCACTACTGATATTTAGAAACAGCTGAGCATACCAGTGTTGTTCAGATTTTCTAGACTCCCATAATTAAGTCATAAGAGCAAGTATTCTCTTATGTTGTTCAAAGGTAACTTCAGAAGGCCATGAATAATTATTTGGGAGTTTTAATTTTGGCCAGATCTGCTTACAAAATTTTAACAGGCCTTGTTTTCTTTCTTTTTTTTTCTTTTTCTTTTTTCCCATTCTATCCTGCCGACTGCATTATGGTATAGACATCTGAGAGGGGTACAAGCATTTCCATCATCCATTTCTTGTGAGTCCTACATTCCCCATTTCAGGCAATTTTCAATCTACTTGCTGATACAATGTGTAGTTTGAAGTTTGAAGTTTGAAGTTTATATAATTTGTATACCGCCCTCCTCCCAAAGGACTTGGGGCGGTGAACAGCCATAAATAAAACATATAAATACAACATTTTAAAACCCACTAAAATCCAATTAAATAAATTTGGCCATAGAAATATTAAAACCCCGATAATTTAAAACAAATTAAAATTTATAGTATTAATTAGAAAAGGGGAATCAGGCCAGGCCTGCCTGATGAAATAAAAAGGTCTTAAGAGCGCGGCGAAAGGTGCGTAGGTCCGGGATCCTCCGAATCTCTGGGGGGAGCTCATTCCAGATAGTAGGTGCCCCCACAGAGAAGGCTCTCCCCCTGGGGGCCGCCAGTCGACATTGTTTGGCCGACGGCACCCGGAGGAGGCCCTCTCTATGAGAATGTACCGGCCAGTGGGAGGCCACTGGTGGCAGTAGGCGGTCTCGTAAATAACCAGGTCCTAAGCCATGGAGTGCTCTAAAGGTAGTAACCAAAACCTTGAAGCGCACCCGGAAGACCACTGGGAGCCAGTGCAGCTCGTGCAGGAGAGGTGTCACACGGGAACGCCATGTCGCTCCCATAACCACCCACGCGGCTGCACTCTGCGCCAGTTGGAGCCTCCGGGTGCTCCTCAAGGGGAGCCCCATGTAGAGAGCATTACAGTAGTCCAGGTGGGAAGTGACGAGGGCGTGAGTGACCGTGTGTAAAGAGTCCCGATCTAGAAAGGGACGCAACTGGCGGATCAGTTGAACCTGATAAAAAATCCCCCTGGTCACGGCCGTCAGGTGCTCTTCTAAAGACAGCCGTGAGTCCAGGAGGATGCCTAAGTTGCGAGCCCTCTCCGTGGGGGCCAGTGATTCGCCCCCAATAGTCACTGATGGCACCAACTGACTATATCGGGATGTCGGAAACCACAGCCACTTGGTCTTGGATGGGTTGAGTCTGAGCCTGTTACTCCCCATCCAGATCCGTACGGCCTCCAGGCACCGGGACATCACTTCAAGGGCATCCTTGGGGTGGTCCGGGGTGGAGATGTACAACTGAGTATCATCAGCATACTGATGATACTTCACCCCGAAACCACGGATGATCTCACCCAGCAGCTTTACATAAATGTTGAACAGAAGGGGTGAGAGGACCGACCCCTGTGGTACCCCACAAATGAGGCACCTCGGGGTCGACCCCTGCCAACACAGACTGCCACTGGTCGGAGAGAAAGGAGGAGAACCACTGCAGCATGGTGCCTCCCACCCCTAACTCTTCCAACCGGTGCAGCATGATACCATGGTCGATGGTATCAAAAGCCGCTGAGAGATCTAATAGGACCAGGACAGAGGAGCAACCTCTGTCCCGAGCCCTCCAGAGATCATCAACCAACGCGACCAATACCATTTCCATGCTGTACCCAGGCCTGAAGCCCAACTGGAATGGATCCAGATATACTGTTTCATCCAGGTACTGGGGGAGCTGCCGTGCAACCACACTCTCGACAACCTTCGCCACAAAGCGAAGCTTTTTTCTTCTTTTCTCTTTTTACTACTGGTACTTTACAACTAAGGTCCTGTTCTGTCCCCGTCTCCCACACACACACACACACACCCTCAAACAGTCAGCCGTGGGTTAAAGAATAGCTCAAACAAACAATGTCCGTTATCAGGTACTTGGCAGCAGCACGAGAACCAACTGCCAAGTGCTTTACTACAAGAAGGAGGGGTTGTGCCTCCACCAGATAACATACACAAATACACACCGATTTGGAAACAGTCCAGCTCAAAAGCCTTCAACAGATTTAGGCGTTGCACAAAGTGACTTGCAGAAATTAGCTTTGTCCGTCACAGAGTTTGAATGGCCACCACACTCCCTTTTATAGCCTGTGGGGTGTGGTCCAGTGACTCAGCTTAATCCCTGGCACGCCTCCTCATCTTCTGCGAACGTTTATCTCACCGACGCTGGCGTGGATCCAGCCACGACTTATCACCCTCATTCTCACTCTGATCGGAGACACCTGGCTCCTGGCCAATCTCCTCTCCTTCGGCAGACACCCGAGGAATTGCCAGAGAGGAGGGGCCTGGAGAGGGAGGCCTGGCCGGCTCCTCTCCTTCATGTTCGGAGTCTTCTTCCTCTGATACGATGGGCTCGGGGGTCGGAGCCACAACAGGTCCTTCTAAAGGCCTTTACACCTCCTTTTATAGCTTATCTCTAGGTCACAAAGGAAGTCATTAACTAAGAAGTTGCTTTACATCGCATACAGGGGCAGGGGTTTTGGATACTTCTTAGAAATATGATAAATTCAGACTCATCAATTTCTCTGTCTCGAGAAGGATAGATGGCTGCTTCGTTCCCTCTCAGATCCCTACCATTCAATGATCTTCTCTTTCTTTCTTTTTTTTTGATTTTTTTAAATTTTTTAAACAAAACATAAAAACAACCATCATCCATTACAATCACAGAAAGTGTATCAATCGGTTACAATTCTTTTGTGCTTAATCTCATATCCAAAATTTTACAAATTATTTATCACATTATTATATCTCATAATATTATTATTCTCATTTAACATTTATTTAACAATGGTGTTTATCCCCTAAAAAACCGCTTCATATATTTTACTTTTACATTTATTTCATATTTCATATTTCATTTCCATGCTTTATTATCTAGCCATTGATAAAATAAGTCCCATACCATGTAAAATTGTTTGTCTTCCTGTTCTCTAATTTCAAATGTCAATTTACTCATTTCAGCACATTCCATAATTTTCTTAATAATTTCATCTTCCGTAGGTATTTTCTCATTTTTCCAGTTTTTAGCAAATACAATTCTAGCCGCTGTTAAAACATTCACAATTAAGTATCTCAATTCTCTATTATATGTTTCTGGTAAAATCCCTAATAAAAATATCTCTGGTTTAAAGTCAATGTGTTTCTTTGTCATTTTTTCCAACCATGTGTGGATTTTAGTCCAATATCTTTTAGCTTCTGCACATGTCCACCACATATGGTAATATGAACCCGGAGTCTGATGACACTTCCAACACTTCTCCGACTTATTCTTAAACATCCTGGCTATTCTCGCCGGGGGTAGATGCCACCTGTAAAACATCTTATACAAGTTCTCCTTATATGCTGTTGACATTGTCATTTTATAGTTTTGCAACCGTGATTTTTGCCATTTCTCTAAATCAATCCCATAACCAATTTTTCCCCCCATGCAATCATTGTCTCTTTAACTTGTTCTTCTTCCAGTTTTACTTCTAATAGATAGCCATACAATTTTTTAATTACATAGTCATCAGAACCTGTTAAAATTTTATCTAAATTCATCAACTTACTGTAAAAACCTTCTATCTTAGCATCTTCATCATATCTAGACTGTATTTGCATATATGAAAACCAATCCATTTTTATCTCTTGTTCTTCTAATTCTTGCTTTGATTTAAGTTCACCCTTTTCATTCAATAATTCACGATATCTAACAATTTGTTCCTTTCTAAATGTTATTGAGTATGAGAATGCTTCAATAGTAGATAATCAGACTGGAATTTTTGAATAATGATATCTTTTAATCTTCTCCCAGTTTAATAACAAAGACTTTCGTATAACGTGTCTTCTAAAATAACCCTGTGTTTTTGTACTGTTATACCATAAGAAAGCATGCCATCCCAACAGCAAGTCATGTCCTTCTAAAGTCAACAATCTAATATTTCTTAACATTATCCATTCTTCGATCCACATCAAATTACTAGCTTGATAGTATAATTCCCAATCCGGCAAACCAAAGCCTCCTCTTATTCTAGCAACTTGCAACAATTTTAATTTTATCCTCGCCTTTTTACCCTGCCAAATATATTTTAATACAATTTTATTTAGATCTTCAAAATACTCTTTTCCCAACCTAATTGGAATTGTCTGGAACCAATATAAAATTCTAGGCAATATATTCATTTTAATAGTTGATATCCTCCCTATCAATGATAATTGCAAATTCTCCCATTTTGCCAAATCTGTCACTATCTGTTGTTTGAGCTTATTATAATTATTCTCCTTAAGTGTACTACATCTTGCTGTCAAATGTATCCCCAAATACTTAACCTTGTTCATGACCTGCATCCTTGATACTTCCACCAGCTCTTCTTTTTGCTTTTTTAACATATTTTTTGTCAAAATCTTAGTTTTATCTTTATTTATTTTCAGACCTACTACCTTGCCAAATTCTCCTATTTTGTCTATCAGTTTATTTATTGATTCAAGTGGATCTTCCAAAATGAACACCAGGTCATCCGCAAATGCTTGCAACTTATATTCTTGATTTTGAATTTTCATTCCTTTTATTTCTTTTTCTTCTCTAATATTTCTATTTAGTACTTCCAGTGTTAACACAAACAACAGTGGTGACAGTGGGCAACCTTGTCTCATTCCTTTTTGTATTTCAATAGATTGCGTCAATTCTCCATTTATCATTACTTTTGCTGTTTGATTATGATATATAGCTTCTATGGCTTGAATAAATTTCCTCCCAAAGCCCATCTGTTTCAGTTGTAATAGTATAAATCGCCAATTCACATTGTCAAAGGCTTTCTGTGCATCTAAAAACATCAAAGCCATTTGCTTTTCAGGATGTGCCTCATAGTATTCCAAAGTGTCCAGAACTATCCTCAAATTGTCTCTAATCTGCCTTTTTGGCAGAAATCCATTTTGATCCGAATGTATAAAGTTATTTAAATATCTTTTAAGTCTTTCTGCCAATATTGTAGTGAAGATTTTATAATCTGAATTTAGCAGAGATATAGGCTTATAATTCTTGACTTATTGTGGGTCAGTATCCTCCTTTGGGATAAGTGTAATATATGCTTCTAACCATGATTTGGGTATTTCCTTCTTTGACATTACCTCATTCATGACTTCTAACAGTGGGAGACTCAATGATTCCTGAAAAGTCTTATAGTATTCTGCAGGCAATCCATCTGGACCTGGCGCCTTCCCAATCTTTTATTTTTTAAGTGCTTCAGTCAATTCCATCATCGTTATATTTCCTTCTAACATCATCTCAGTATCTTTTGAAATCTGTGGTAAATTCGCCTTATGTAAATATTGTTTTTTTTAAAATTTGATTTATATGCCGCCCTTCTCCGGAGACTCAGGGTGGCTTACAATGCGCTAAGCAATAGCCTTCATACTTTTGTATATTTATACAAAGTCAGCTTATTGCCCCCACAAACTGGGTCCTCAATTTTACCTACCTTAGAAAGGATGGAAGGCTGAGTCAACCTTGAGCCTTGGTGAGATTCGAACCTGCAATAATTGCAGACAGCTGGTGTTAATAACAGGGTGCTTTAGACCACTGTACTATCCAAGGCTCTTTAACACTTTCCTCCTCTATATTTTCTTTTTCATATAATTTTTTGTAGTAATCTTGTATAATGTTTTTCTTCTCATCATTCCCAAATCTAATTTGTCCTTGTTCATCCAATAGTTGTGTTATTTTCCTTGATTCTCTCTCTTTTTTCAATTTATATGCTAGCTATCTGCCTGGTTTATTAGCATCTTCAAAATAGTTGTGTTTAACACTTTTAATTTTTTGTGCTAAATCTTCTTTTTCTATTAATCCCATGTCGAGCCGCGAATGGGCTTGCCATTGTTCACAGGGAGGGACGGAGGTTAAGAGAGCCGGAATGCAGCCAAAGCTGTCAGACCATAGTGGCAGTTCGCAGCGGAGGCAGTTACATCGAAGCCAACAGTGGCGGAGGCTACTACAAGGAAACCTGGCGGTCGGCGTTTCCGTGTGGCGCGCCTCTGTGACGTAAACAGAGGCGCAGGACCGCCAAACAGCTGTTGAGGGGAGGGGAGTTCCCGGATATTCTTTTCTTCGCCGGATGTTGGGTTTTCATGTATAACAAATTCCTATTTATAGCGCTACGTGGCTAATGCCTGTAGCGCTGACTTTATTCATTTCTGGCTTGTTCCTTTTGCCACCTTGTCGCTTGGGTGATTCAAGTAAAGAGTTCTGGATTATCTTTCGCAAGGTGTGGAGTCGTTTCTTTTGCAGCAAGCTCGGGCGGGGCGACAGGCCGAGAGAAAGTCAGCGCTACAGGCATACACTCTCATAGACTCTCCAGTGGTCTCTCGGTCGGCAGAGTGGTCGTCCAGATGGCAGAAGGGACGGAGCCAGGCCTGCTGGAGCCAGCGTTGGGTGAAGGTGTCACCGAAGAGGTGCTTGGAGAGGCAGAGGACCAGTTGAGTGCTCCGACAGACCAACCCGTGGTGCGTGCCAAGCAGCGGCAGTGCCCGGAGGATGACCGCGTTAAGGGAGTGGCTGTTGGTTCGTTTGAGAAAGGACTGGGCTACTCGGAGCAGACAGGTGAGGGGGAGTGGTGGCCAAGTTGAACGCATGCGGAAGCACAACGCTCACAGTCCTCGCTTGTGGGGCCAGCATTCAGGGAATGGAGAGAGCACCGCTGGATGGAGGAGGAGGACACAGATTGGGGGATGCCCACGTACAGGTCAAGTGCTTTGGACGCTCTTCAGGATCAATTTGGAGAGGGGAGCTTCTGGCAACCCTGGGCCACAGGGGCTGAGTCAACTCAGGGTACGTCTTGGCAGAATGTCGGAATGGCAGGGTCTAGCCCAGAGGTTAAGTTTTGGCTGGCGAGCCCTAAGTTGGGAAGAGATCGTATAGAGCCGAGCCGGGTGGAAACAGAAACCTGGGACCTGAGACCAGCTAGAGGGGTGACAAGGGACCGGGCTCTGGGACTACCACCACCTACAAGGGAAGTGGGGGTGGAGCGAAGAACCCATCGTGGGCCCACCGGAGAGAAGGGACACGGGGATCGGCGCTGAGTGCCTGACCACGGGCCCGCATGGCCTCTGGGGCAGGGTCCCTGGCTGCCTCCGCCTCAATGGGGCCCACCTCCGCCTCAATGGAGTCCACCCCCGTTACGGGCCACATTCGACGGCAGCTCGGATCGAGTGGCTCTGCTCTTGAGTCAGGTCATCAACCACCTAGATCGTTTTGGACGCCTGTATGCTTCGCAATGGGCCATGGTTGTGGATATAACTGCGGTGTTAACAGGAGATGCAGCCGACTGGGTGGCTGGTCTACATAGGCATCATGCCCACGAGATTGTTGACGTGGGAAGATTTTTGGAAGCTCTTCGTGCAGCGTTTGAAGATGAGTCAAGTGTCCAAGTGGCGGAGGGTGAACTGGTGGCACTTAAGCAGAAAGGCTCTCCTGCGAAGGACTATGTGCAAAACTTTCGCAAGTTAGCCAGTCGTCTGGTAGACTGGCCGGAGCGTATGCTGGTATAGCAATTTCGAACAGGATTGGACTGTGAATTGAGGCAGGCTTGTGCCTATTGCGGGTTGCTGCCACACTTGTCCGCCTGGTTTAAGGCCGCCATAGAGCTGGATATCTCCCTCCGAGAGTTTAGGCCCCGGGCGGACTCTTTTGTTGGTCAAAGTAAGGTCCCGTCGGATGGTGTTCCAGACCAATCCTCGATGGTCCGGCGTTCGACCCGTCCGTCTGACGTCCTTCCTGTTACTAGGATGCAACGGCTGTCGTTCCGGTGTTTCCGTTGCAACCAAGTGGGTCATCGAGCAGCTGATTGTCTCCTTCCAGTTCCACGTGCCCAGGCCAAAACACAGTCCGCGAGAGCAGGGGTTTCTGCTAAAGGAGTAGGCCATGCCGTGCCATCAGACCGGACACAAGCTGTCCAGGGGTCTACAGACCAACAGGGGGTCCAGAAAGCGCAAAAGTTCAGCTCGGCGTCATCTGCGAGTAAGTTTCCTGTAGTGTCTGGAGATAGTGATGATGAGGACCCGGAAGACCCTATGGTGAGCAAGCCTGTATGTCCTTTTGTGATACCTGTAGTTCTTCGTAATCGTAGGTGTCAGACTGGTCTCCAGTATGGGGTGTTAGTGGATACAGGTTGTACCCGCTGCCTCATTCGTAAGACGGTGGCAATAGCTTTGGGGGGGTGAGTGAGGCCATTACAGAACCCGGTGAACTTCGAACAAATGGACGGGTCCTTACTGGGGGGGGGGCTCCGGCAACACAGGTCACAGAAACAATGTTCTTGGAGATTGGGGACCATCAAGAAACAATCCAATTTATTGTCATGGAACACATGATAGAGCCCGTTATACTGGGTCTTACCTGGTTAGATAGGTGTCAGCCACACATCTGGTGGGAGGATGGGTTTCGAAAACTACAGATTCCATGGAGGTCAGCGTCACAGGACCCATGTCGTACGGGAGGTGCTTCACAACCAGAAGCCAAGGAGGAGAGTTGTGGGTCGGTGGAGGGGCCAACACAACAGTTGTATCCAGCGGTTTACCAAGATCTGGCAGCAGTATTTGACGAGGAGGAATGTGAAGTATTACCGCCCAATAGACCCACCAATTGCGCCATCGAGTTACTTCCTGGGGCCAAGTTCCCTAAACCTTGTATGTATTCCATGACCCAACCGGAATTAGCTGAGTTGCGACAATACATAGACAAAAACTTGAAACGAGGGTTCATCACGCCCAGTAGGGCGAGGATGACAGCACCAGTGTTTTTCCGTGAGAAGAAAGACGGAGGGCTACGTCTTTGTGTGGATTTTCGGGGTTGAACGATGTAAGTGTGGAACCCGTATACCTGATCCCGCTCATGAAAGATCTGCTGGCCGCACTTTCTACCGGGCGAATCTTTACTAAACTCGATCTGCGGGAAGCTTATTACCGTGTTCGAATAAAGCCGGGGGACGAATGGAAGACCACTTTCAACTGTCCTCTGGGCAGTTATCAATATAGAGTTATGCCGTTTGGACTACAAGGCGCCCCTGCGGTATTTATGCAACTCATCAACGAGGTGCTACATGAGCATTTATACCGAGGCATTCTGGTCTACCTAGATGATATCTTAATTTACACACGGGATATAACAGAACATACAGCATTGGTCCGGCAGGTACTAGAGAAACTGTTAGCAGCTAAGCTGTTTGTGAAATTATCCAAGTGTGAATTTCATAAAACAAAAATAGATTATTTGGGTTATCGGATATCAGTGGAGGGGGTAGAGATGGACCCACATAAGGTCAAGACGATTGTCGAATGGCAACCCCCCAAAACCAGGAAACAACTTCAAAGTTTTTTAGGCTTTGCTAATTTTTATCGTCAATTCGTTCCAGCTTTCGCTTCCATTCATTACCATTGACAGACTTGTTGCGTACAAAGACCGTCGGGGGAAGGGCCAAGCCCACGCAAAAGTTACTTTGGACTGCCCAATGTCAAATGGCCTTCGAACAACTTAAACATCTTTTCACCCAAGAGCCAATACTAAAACATCCTGACTTAACCAAGGAGTTTATAGTACAGGTGGACGCTAGCGACGTGGCGGTAGGAGCAATATTATTACAAAAAGATCAACAAGGTCAGATGTGTCCATGTGCCTACACGTCTAAGAAATTCAGTGCTACAGAACGGGGCTGGGCAATCTGGGAGAAAGAAGCCTACGCTGTACGTTGGGCTCTCACAACATGGCGTCATCTCTTAGAAGGAGCAGTGAAGCCGTTTGAGGTCTGGACAGACCATAAAAACCTCGAGGTTCTACAGACACCTCGGCGTCTGTCCCCGAAACAACTGAGATGGGCGCAGTACTTTCGGAGGTTTCGTTTTCAGCTGCGACATATCCCGGCAGGTAAAAACTTCTTAGCCGATGCACTTTCGCGGATGCCGCAGTACCACAGTCAACGAGCGGAGATGGTGGAACCTTTAATCCCAGTCACAGAAACGCTTAACACTGAGGCGGCCGCTGCATTGCATACAGAATCGCTATTCCTACATGAACTGCAAACTGCGCTTCAACAAGATACTTGGCTGGCACAGAATCGTACTGCTCTGACTTTACGGGATGGTTTAGCCTGGTTTGGTGATAGGATGTATATTCCACCAACGCTGAGGCAGACAGTGTTGCGACGGTGCCATGATGAGAAAGTAGCAGGCCATTTCGGGTTTCTAAAAACCCTTCATTTAGTAAGATGCCAATTCTGGTGGCCAAAAATGCAGAAAGAGATCGACCAATACGTCAAAAAATGTCCTGTCTGTGCGTCTGCCAAACCCTGGTCAGGGAAGCCGATAGGACTTTTACAAACTGTAGCAGACCCGAGCCGTCCATGGGAGGAAATAGCAATAGACTTTATTGTGGACCTCCCATCAAGTAGTAGGTATACCGTAATATGGACGGTCGTGGACTTGTTTTTGAAACAAGCACATTTTGTTCCTTGCCGGGGTCTTCTGTCCACTCGCCATTTAGTCGACCTGTTCGTGAAACACATCTACCGTCTACACGGGGTTCTGAAGCGCATCATATCGGATCGGGGGGTTCAATTCACGGCGAAATTCTGGAGAGGGTTTCTTCATCGTATAGGGTCTACTCAAGGCTTAAGTTCAGCGTTTCACCCCAGCACCAACGGGGCAGTTGAAAGAGCTAACGCAGCCGTGGAGAGATTTTTACGTTGTTATGTGAGTTACCTACAGACAGACTGGGCATCTCTTATCCCATTCGCCGAAGTAGCTCACAACAATATCTGTCATCGGAGCACCGGACTGTCACCTTTTCAAATAGTGTATGGACAGCAGTTCTACGCCATACCGGAGGTCAAGCTGCCGTCGCTGGGCCCCACCACGCCCCAGGAGTGGGTTAGTAGGATCCAACAAACATGGCAAACCATAAAGGACGCACTGAGACAAGCGGCTAAAGAATACAAAACATATATAGATAGAAAATGAGCGAGTCCAAAACCATTTGCAGTCGGGGACCGGGTTTTCTTATCCACCAAATATCTACGCCTACACTTACCTAGCAAAAAAGTTGGTCCTAAGTACATAGGCCCATTTCCTATTACACAAGTCATCAATCCTGTGACAGTAAGGCTACAGTTACCGAGACTGCTTGGTCGGATATACCCCATATTCCACTGCAGCCTTTTAAAACCCGTGTCGCTAGACAGAACAGGTTCCAGCCCCGTACCCCCAGGTCCTAGCTATGCTGACCATTACGAGATTGACAAAGTGTTAGATTCTCGAATCCGTAGAGGGAGACTATAATACCTAGTACAATGGAAGGGCTACCCTCTAGCTCAGGCTTCGTGGGTGGTTGCTTCGGATGTACAAGCCGACTGCTTGGTTCAACGAGACCACCGTAAACACCCCGGGAGGCCGGGTCCATGATAACTAACCTTTATTGTCAAATAATATGTTTGTTTACATCTTCCAGATTGAGTCCTGGTGAAAGAGGGGTCGACTGTTGAGCCGCGAATGGGCTCGCCATCGTTCACGGGGAGGGACGGAGGTTAAGAGAGCTGGAATGCAGCCAAAGCTGTCAGACCATAGTGGCAGTTCACAGCTGAGGCGGTTACATCGAAGCCAACAGCAGCGGAGGCTACTACAAGGAAACCTGGCGGTCGGCGTTTCCGTGTGGCGTGCCTCTGTGACGTAAACAGAGGCGCAGGACTGCCAAACAGCTGTTGAGGGGAGGGGAGTTCCCGGATATTCTTTTCTTCGCCGGATGTTGGGTTTTCATGTATAACAAATTCCTATTTATAGCGCTACGTGGCTAATGCCTGTAGTGCTGACTTTATTCATTTCCGGCTTGTTCCTTTTGCCATCCTGTCGCTTGGGTGATTCAAGTAAAGAGTTCTGGCTTATCTTTCACGAGGTGTGGAGTCGTTTCTTTTGCAGCAAGCTCGGGCGGGGCGACAGGCCGAGATCCCATTTTATGTTTAATTGTATCCATTTTCATTTTAATATCTTTTTTTTGTGGGAACTTCTGTAATTCTTTTTCAAATTCCTTATAATCATCCTCTAACGTTTTATATACTTGTCTTTTCTTAATATTTCTTTTTCTTATGTAGTCAATTATCAGGCCTCTGGCATAAGCTTTCATAGTGTCCCACAGATTTTGCATTGATGTATTGTCTTTTCTGTTTTCTTTAAAGAAAAAAGGCAGTTCTTTCTCCTTTTTCTGTACAAAGTCCTTTGCTTTTAATACTGTAGTGTTTAAAGTCCACCTGGACCTTCTCCTTTGTCCTTTCTTCTATTTTGTTTTGTTATCTTTTGTGTGTTATAATCCATTTTCCCATCCACTATTCCATTAAAATCTCCCATCATACAAATATTATCATAGTCCAACTCAATTAATTTCATATGTAATTTTCTATAAAAATCGTCTTGTTTATCACTTGGAGCATATATCGCTATTAACAGTATTTTCCTGTTGTTATCTATCATTTCCACCATCAAAATTCTTCCTTCTTCATCTGTATAAACTTTTTCCGCTGGTATTGTGTCTTTAATATACAAAACCACTCCTCTTTTCTTACATTGTGGCAATGAGGCAAATAGTTTTCCTAATTTAGGCTGTACCAAAAGTTGTTCATGTTGTTTTTTAATATGCACTTCTTGTAAACAAATTATGTCCAATTTTAATTTCTCCAATTTATGAAATACTTTTCTTCTTTTAGTTGCTATATTAAGTCCATTTATATTCATTGTAATCAATTTTTTCTCTTCCATATTTATACTTTATATAAAGGCTTTGCTGATCTAGTGGATCTCAGTTCACGTTGTTCTTTATATTCTACAGTGCCTCCCACTGCACCTTTTAATACATCTTCCGCCTTTTCAATCACCACTAGTGTCGTAGTCTGCTCGCCGAGCTGGGCTTCACCACTGTGCACACGACTCGTAGACAAAGTATGAGGTTGCAAACAGCTTTAATCGGCATATCTCGGTGAGTCAAATACGAACGTTCTAAGGAACATAAAGTCGGCGTTGGGAGCGGCTGCCT